>LQNS02276924.1:25665752-25725238 GCA_001587735.2 Parhyale hawaiensis | reverse complement strand
CCGCTGCTTGAGCGCCGAACTCTGATAACTTGGATTAGAGCATATCCCTTGGAGCATTGAGTTATCAGACTTTTCTACTCTCATCTGCAGGCTATATGCACATTTACGAGCAAGAATATTGATACACTCTACGTCATACGACGCAAACACATCACTAGCTCCTGTGTATCTGGGCACACCCACCAACCGTCGGAATATGTCATTGTACGCAACATGCAACTTACTGATGGCCTGTCTAGTGAATTTGACCCAAAGTGAGCTACCATATATTGGATAGCAATAAGTTTTAAACACCTGAATCTTGACATTCAGGGAGCATCTATTAAACTGCCGTAATATCTGATTGCCTGTAGTATTTAAGCGTCTAACCTGTCGTCCAATGTCTGCGCAATCATCAAGTTTTTCATCAATGAGATGTCCCAGATACACAAAGCTGTGGACAGAGGCCCACTGCATTGGACTTATCCATAGAGTGGCCCATGCACAAACAGAATGGATAGTTATTGCATAACAAACAAAAGGACGACACTATCATACTATTCCGGCAGTAATGCATGAAGAGAAACTGAGTATCTTGTGCTTAGGGAGAAGGGTGTAATTTTCACGTTGGGAGATTGTTTTCGTATACATGTTGTTAGAGTGATGTGTATGTATCTGTAATGACATGCGACAAATCCAAATGAGAGAAGCATGCGCTGCATTGGATATATATGTATTAACTGAAGATGTAACTGATCAGATTTATTTGTAACGTTTTAGAGAATAATATAAAGCTTTTGAGAGTGCAACGCAAATGTGTAAGGAAGTTAGCTTGTGTGCAAATCGTAGCATGCAGGTTAATTTAGCAAATGTAGCTTTCGCTCGCCCTATGCTCTCCAAAGCACCACAAGAAATATAAATAAGAAATAATAAGTTTTTGACTTGATAAGCACAGCAATAAATTTGAAATTGCTTCATGCTAATGGCAATAATTACATTTTGCAAAAGCCCGTTACCGTAGTAGATGATATTCCATGCATTTTTATAACTAAACAAGTAAAACCAAAAATTGGAACAAGCACACTTTTCAAGTGGCCACCAAGCCGAATAGACGGTTATTGGGCACATGACCAAACACAAAGCTATTGTGGTGCCTAAACTCTGTCCTGCGGAACAAAAAAAATCTTCTGTCATAACTCCTCATACCCGAAAGACAATTGAGAGCTCGGCCAAGCGCCACCAGTTGAGAAAGTTGTCACAGGGAAGAGAAGAAGAAGAATAAGGAGAAGGAATGTCCCACACAGAGAAGCGACGTTCACTGCCAGGAACTCATCAACGAGAGAGCGGTCATGGCATTAAACATCGCATTAGACATTCCATTACCATAAATTAGAACAACGTATGGAATGCGAAGAGCTGACTGGGCCAGCTACTTGCGTCTGCTAAATTTCCTTTTGATGGCACATATGTTTCTCGAGGCTCTTTGTGCAGAGGACCGTAATTTTTGCACAATTAAGTCATCCTCAACTATACAGGGAGTGCGAAAAAGGAAACCTTCTTGTGTTAGAATGGGAACGAGGCGGATGGCGATGCAATAATGAATTCGGATGAGATAACAGCGATTTCCTACAGAATTTAAAAGGCTATAGCTTCGAAGCGGATTTTGGGAACGATGAAAAGAGGAGCCACAAACTGGGTAAGTGTCCTGCTTTTCTGCGGGTAGCATCAATTATTATTGTTGTTGGTCGTGGCACAGAACGTGAAATTAGGTGACGCCAGCGGGATCACATTAAATTTAAAAAGTTAGTGTTCAGTTCTTTAAAATGAAAACATTTTTGCTGTTTCACATTAATGACGACTCCATTGACAGCCTATAAGACGAGTGTGATAGGAGCGAAAGCGAGAGAAAGGAAGTTTTAAGAGACCTTAGAGTGAGAATGCCGGACAATGTCACTTTTGAGGATCATGTGGCTGGAGTTATTACCATAGAAAAGAAATGGATAAGATGGGTGTTTCGACTTTCTGCTCAAGAGAGGCAGACATAATGCACAGCTAATGGAAACAACTGGTACTGCCGAGGATGGAATACTGTTTATAGCTTTGGATGCGGAGCTAACGAAATGCCCTAAGGCCTATAAGCGTTTCGATGCTATCCGGAGATCGCTCACTGCTAAAATTCGAAACATGGAAGCAGTAAACTATCACGAAGAACTTGCTCACCTACAAATGTACTCAATTAGAGCTAATTTGAGCGGTGCACGGTCATATATGAATGTAAAATTCTGGAAGGAATTACTGTAAACATCAATTGGTGGATTCTTGCCAGATACTCAGGCTGTTTTGGTCACACTTGAGAAATGCAAATTCGATCAGAAATAGTGGTGAAGCAATAGCCATGATGTATTCTAATAGCTTCACTATCCAGGGTGCGAGGTTGTTCAACAAAATGCCGTGTCACAATCAAAACGCGTCCGGTTCTGGTAGCACACCTACTGAAAGAAACCAAACAAACCGGCTGTAAGCGGCTACGTTCATGCTGGGGGTAACTCGCTACTAGCCCTCCCGCTGGTCACGGAATGCAGAATCACCTCTGCAGAAGACGGTCGGTGGCACTCCACCTGGACCACATCCGAAGAATCTGCAGGGTAATGCAAGGTATGGTACCTAAAGGAACCGGGTACCGATCGCAAGTTTGTTATGTTGCTTTTAGGATATGTACCATAAATAATGAAGAACGTGTGGGGCAATACTTTACCCTTAGGTAATCATTCTTTAATATCATATTAAAAATATAGTGAGGTAGAGATGCTCTAACTAAATTAGTATTTCTTTCTTTGGTCTTTCAATCTCATACTTTTGATTCGTCCGTTTGGATTAAGTTTCAGTCAATGATCGCAAGCTGATTACGTGTGAAATGCTGAAAAATTCAATTTTGCTCTATAGGATTGGCTTCGTGTCTCAAGCAGTTTCGGTTTGCGATTACCACCTGCATTTCAATCTGTAGTGACAAAGCGTAAGTACTGGATTGATATTCCGAACTCGTTACGGCCAAGCATGTAAAGTATCTCTGCTGCGCTGCAGGAATCGAAGCTGCATCAATTCTGTTAGAATATGAGAAAGCAGGAAAACCGTAAAAATTCCAAATGGTGCAAATTACGGCGTGGACGATGGAAGCAGCAACGAGTGTACGAAAACCAAAATGTCTTAAAGCCTGGGCTACAAACACTACATGTAGTTCTTATTAAGTATTATTAAGAGTCCCTTCCACATTACTTCTTACGCCCATAAACTAAGAGGATAATTCCTGACATTACAGTATAGAAATATCAGAGGCCGTGTCCCTAGTTCACATAAGAATTATTCCAGATATCGTGGCACGGAACTGTAGAGGCACTGCCACTTGACTAGCCATACGCGGTACACTTGCTTGGAAACCATTCAAATTTTTAACCCTATGGGTACAAGGGTTTTAACCTTATCTGTACGAGGGTTTTAACCCTACCTGGACAAGGCTGTGCTGCTTCCCTGGAAAAGCTTTTTTTTCGCTTTAAGAAGATAATAGAAAAAGAGCCGTTACAGAAAAATAACACAGCTTAGTAAGAATGCGCTTAAAATTGTTTCATGATTCTTATTGCTGACAAAATTATTAAACTATTTACTCACCAGAGAGGAGAAACGGAAGATGGTCGTTGAAGAATACGAACAATAAAATTAAGTAATCACCTGTCGTTCTGTAAGACAAAGGGCGTGCGCTATCTCTATCCTCCGCCGCCGTGTAAGGTAATGATTGAAATGAAATTCCTTTTCGAGTTCCAATGTTTGGAATCTTGTGTAGGTCTGTCGGCCTCGGCGCCGCGGGCACCCGTTCGGACCTGAGGAAAAGATAGCATTTAGAAATCGCTTAAATTTATCAACAATTAATGAATCGGCGCGCTTCTAACTTTATTCTTTACCCTAGAGCCAATATGAGGATGTTAGAGACTTCCATATACTCACTGCATGTGGATGTCAGAGACCTTCACGGCCCCCTGTGGATGTCAGAGACTTCCACAAACTCATTGTGGATGTCAGAGACCTCCACTGATTCCTGTGGATGCCAGACCTCAACGAAATCATGTCCATAGCTGTTTTTTTTTTCGTTTTAACTAGAACTATAAAGAACTTATATTTCTGTAATAGTTTTATACACCAATCTGTGTCGGCGTGGGTTCTATTGGCGAGATTAATATTTGGCAATGTAGATGTGCATGCGTTAAATTCAGCAATGACTAGTTTATGAGTGCTTCTTCTCAGCATCGGTTCTGGAGTTCGGTGTTGTATAGATCTACATTTAGGTTCTCCTGCTAATGACTTCCGATCTTGTAGTTTTAACAATCATAATAACCAGCAACATCGGAGCCTTTAGTCTCTATTTTCCCAACAAGGCATCCATGTTTAGCTTGCACAAACAATCCGTCGCTCTCCCATACACCATGTACATTATATCACAGCATTTCCGTAAAAAGCCAATCATTGGAACAGTGAAAACTTCACTACTCCGTATTCCGGCATATGGAGCGTTCATTTTCAGCTCGCATAAACTTTCAATCGCGCTCTCATGCACCGGATGCTCTAAGTCAGGCAACTCCATTACTTCGCCTGCGGATTGTCAAGAGCCCTGAACCACGAATAGAGCATTTCAGTGGTGAAGTGGGGCAACTGGCAACCCTCAGAAGTGATGGACTACGACGTTGGTACCCGACGGCAATGCTCTGTGCAGGTCCAAGCTCATTCTCAGCACCGGAGAACTTCATTAACGCCCATTGGCATCGTAAGACTTCCAAAACAGTCGCGATCTTAGCTAAGCGTAAACACGAAAGATGATTTGCGACAGTGTTACTTCCCCAGCGTCTCCATGGGCATGAACCTTTAAGGCGACGACTGGAGATTGTTCGCCAATAGGAGAAGTGATAAATGACGAAAAGCTTGAAAACTTGTGCGCATAATAAATTGCTGATGTGTTGCATCATATCAAAGTAAAAGTAGATCTATGTTTACCCTGTTTTCATGGTCCTTACGAAGGCAATTATTGCTTAGCTCGATGACACTATAATATGGATATACAGACTTGACTGCTTATACAGGTCAGATACTAGTCACTGAAGCTTGGAGGAACAAAAGGAGGAATAAGAGAAGAACAAGAAAATCCTGACTAAGCGAACACAGATAACATATGTATTTATATACGACAAAGAGAAGAATACACTTTCAACATTATTATGGGTTATAGGTTAAAATCGCATCTGTGTATAAAATGACTATATGCCCACGACAGCTGCTTTGCGTGCCCATGTTCATTACTCATGAAAATTTTAGTTTTTGTTGGATGCTCAGTATTCATAAATATTATAAGATTAGTTAAATATTGTAATTCGCTTACGAGTAACCATATTTCAAATCATCAAGGACCATTCATTACTGAAGACGTAAAATCAGCGTAGAATATCTGCAGACAAATCTTCTACGTAATGATATCCGTCGTTGACTTACAGAAAGTTTCGGAACCTACACGACATCATAGCTCTTATTACACTTTGAACTACTCTGCATTGGGTGTGACCCTCCTATAGTCAGAATGATGAAATTAGACTTATTGTCTCTTACTTTGCTAATTCACCATACTTTCAAGTCTTAGTGCCAGGATAGTATGTGCTATTCTATCAGCTTTAGATTAATTAATCATCGTATGATAATTGCCCACTGCTAATTATCTCCTGTCTTGTTAGTGTAAAAAACTAGAGCACTCTGAGACTGCATACCTCGGTGTAACAAAGCAACGGTAACGAAAATTTTAAGTTGGCTCTATACCTATGATTTACTTTGTATCAGCACCAAAATTAAATCATTTGTGCATTTTGGCAGTAATGATAGCTTTTGTAGTTTGCTTGAAGATTCATTCATAACTTTACGGGTTACGTTGCTTACAAACCTTCTGACAAACATTAGTGAAACACACAAACAGACCCACCGATCATCACCAAAATTTGTTCATTTATGTCTTTCAACATTTCTAAAAAATACTTATTAATTTCATTCAGATCCGTTAATAATTTTTCATTTATTTTGTTTAATAGCAAATAAAACTGAAACACAGAGACAAATATATAGATTGTCACAAAAATTTGAGCATTTATTCTTTGTAATATACCTAAGAACTCATCTTAAATTTCATAAAAATCCATCCACATATTATTCAGCTATGGTACTAAGAAAAATGAGGCAGACATACAAAGGGTACAACAGATCTTCACCGAAAGTTAATCAACTCTTACTCCTACCATGCCTTAAAATCCCTGTAAATTTTGTAAAGATACGTTCATAACTTTTTGAGTTATCTTGGTAGCAGACAAACATAATAACAGACAAAGAGACATACAGACAAATATGACAAAAAATAACCTCCTAGGCGAAGGCAATAAATACCACAGGGTGCTGAACTCTGAATATGCTGGACACAACGTCCAAATGAGAAATGAATGGTGTTACAGTTATTCACATTCATACCAGCCTAATGAAACATTGTCTATCACTTCACCGAATCACATACTCCCGGGTCCACTGCTATATACAAGATATAGTATCATCAAAATTCTACTGTAATTGTTATCCAAAGTATCTAGCTTAATTACCGGTACATGATTTAAAGTCACCACAGCAAATTCCCGTATTGTAAATAGACATCAATCAATATGACCAAATTTACGATACTTATTGATAAATATAGAAAATTTTCACTAATGGCCGTAAAATTCTGGAATGCTTACTTTTCTCCAACAAGCTGCCCTGCCTCAGCTCTGGACCTATGAGGACAAATACGGTAGAGGTACTAATATTTCAATTTTAGAATACTACTGAACGTTGTGCTGCCAAGGCGACAGAAACGCATAAAGAAATGTGAATAATTGCATTGGAAAATGAACGTAGTTTAACTTTTGTTCGTCACTCCATTACGCCTGCAAACATGCCCTTAGCGAACAGCAGTCATCCGAGAAAAAAATTCCCAGCAATACAATAAAACGAGGAGTGTTTGTAAACTGTAGGTAGTGTCCAGGATTCATATCCTTGCACCACTGATTCTTTCTATTCAAGTAGTTTGCACAGACTATAAATCTATCAATGTTGTACTAAAAGTCTGTGAGCTTCATTAACTTGCTTGTTATCACCCGCAAGCGAAGCGAAAAGTGGTGTTAAATGCTTTCGTTGAATTTTTAGGTATGTTTGTTTCTATATTTGTCCACCCACGCAAAAAAAGGAGAAGGAGTTGAGCAATGTTCATAATTTCTTGTGGGTAGTAAGGTGGGTTGACCTAGTTGTGAAAAATATAGAAAACTAGAGCTAGCTGGTCATAGAAAATGATGGCGTTGAATTTTCCCCCACTGAGGGTGATGGTCTTACGCCACGAGGCGTTCTAGTTCATTTACCTATATATTTATTTAATTAATAATTTACTAGCTTATTTGCACAGAGCTACTTAACAGTAAAATAGGAAGAAAATCGATTGTCAATGATGGAGATACGCTCTTGGGAAAGTTTTAGAGTCCGCCATACCGTCTACATTATCTCTTAGGCGTCAGGGCGAGACGGATATTTAAGAAGCGCTGTAGCTTGGAAACCTATTATTTCATACGACGAGTGCACGAAAGAATTGAAATTCGGAAATAATAGTCGCCTTTACAGTATGAGCAGCTAAGCCGAAGAAAAAGCATCAGTTTACTGCTTTTAAGGCAAAGAGGAATATCGGCATTCGCTATATGATAGGAAAATGATCGAACGTTCAAGATTTATTGTAACCATATCAACGGTGGGATCAATGGCAGGGGAGCCTGCGTAAGCTCGACTGCAAAATGTGTACGTTAAACGTAAATTTAATACGGGAAAGACAACTGGACAACGTCGAAAATATATAGTTATCAATGCTTACGGTCACAGGTAGACTATTCCTTTGAGAAGCGCTGAAAATGGTGAGGGTGACCCAATGGGTCACGGGCCATCTGGTTTTGTTGACCCTGCATGTTTATTTATTTACTTGGTTGTTTGCACATAAAGCCTTCGCATTAAGATAGAAATTTAGCGTTGAAGACTTAATACGAGTGTATCCGTGATACGGAAAATGAGCCTGAGTTCGGCTGCATGGACGTGCACGTTGAATTCAAAGGTGATACAGGAAATACAACAGGAATACGTCACATATATATATTTCCCCTTGCTTACAGGCAGTTGACAGTCAAATAGCGTTTAATCTATGACCAGCTGAACAACACCTGTTTCTTGAGAAGGCAAAGACCATGGTGATGGTGACCCAAGGGTCACTGGTCATCTAGCATTCATTAAAATCAGGTATCATATATATATATATATTGTAAGTAGTTCGATCATCAAATCTTCTTAACCGCACGTGATGCTTAAGCATAGTCATTGTCAACGAAGATTGACAAGATGGCCTTTTGATGCAACCAGAGGCCGTCAAACATCCAACTGTTGCTAGGCCTCCTTGTAAACAGTAAAAGAAAAAAAACTGAAGAGCTTTCAAAGTTCTTCTGATCTACTCGAAATTCGGGCGGCCATTTGAAACGCTACGGGTGATATTTGCCAATCTGGTTGGAACGACTGCTAACATTTATCGAATCTAGTTGGATGCCACGCACTTTTGCTTATAATGACGTCACCATCTTTAACACTTTCTGCTGCATACAGGGATACAAAGATTATCGTGTGAACCCAGCTTGTTAAGCAAAGATATCATACAGCATAAATTTTATAAGCAGGAGGAGATAAAATCATTGTTTTCTAAGTAACCGTTCAATTAAAAACATTCCAAGAAAAATCAATTAGTTGTTCCCTTATTGTATGCACGCATAAATAAATGAGAGGCGCCCAGCAAGCATCTAAACAAAACAATAACGCCATCGAAATAAACGAGTGACCAGTGAAATATTTCAGTTGGAGCAACTTTTTAGGACATGAATCTCGCATCACGCAATTTCTACAGGCCGTTGTAGCGAAACGAAAAGCTAGAATGTCTAAGCAACAGTCCCGTGTCCCACTTACATTGCACTACGCTGCGAGCTGTGGTTTTCTGCGACGCCTCTATGTTCTTTTTACAGAGTATTCCATTACCTGGCACTGACAACTGTGAATTCAATATTCTTATTTATGTGTTTATTCTCTCTGAGAACATTCTACCCTCGCTAGCAGCAGCCTAAACTTCTGAGCTCATGACAATGAACGTTCCCGGTCCGAATGCCAACCTAGGCAGGCGGTCTCTTGCGGCGCTTGACGCGCTGACTCAAAATTTGATATCTACACAGTTGTCGTGGGGGTACGTACCTTTCCCAGAAATGGGAAGGGTTATAGCCCCCGAGGTAGTTGCATTGGAGCCTTCCGTCGATGGCACCATAGCTCTTGATGATCCCTGGTCTACTGCAGTCATACACTTCTTTTGGGACAGTTTTCTTACATAGCTTACATAGGCTAAGAATATTTCGTTAGTATAAATTACCAACAATTACTTGAAGAACGCATCCTGCTTTGTCTCAGCAACTGCAAGGGACACGACATACTAGAACTACTTACAAACTATGCTATAGTTCTACATGTGCTTAAGATGTCTCCAATGGGCCCGGGGAGGTCAAGTTAAGCTAAGCCTATGAAGTTTAATCTATCCGGAACTTCGGGCATGTGAATTGGTTTGCCATTTAGGAACGTATTGAAGGCCCTAGTCTTTACCCGATTTCGCTTGAGACCCGCAAATTCTGTTTCGAAAGCAGGATTTGGATTTAACGCCTGTCGGAAGTTGCAGACAAGTCAAAGTTCATGAGCTTAACTTCACTTCCCCTCACTGTGCCAGCCAATCACCTCTCTAGAAAGTAAAGGTTCCAAATCACCAAGCAAGTTGAAATTGCAATTTGTCTGTTAAATGCTTCTGCTCATCAAATTACATTACTAAAAATTGTTATCAAAGAAAGTCGACTCAAGCAAATGTTATTATCAAGCTCCGAAAATATTTTGAGGTTCTCGACTGGCGGGAGGCACTTGCCAGTATTTATCTAACCTGGTTTGTCAACAGCAAGAAGAACTTCTTGGACAATGTTTTGAAATAAATATACAAGGCACGTTTGATTGGGCAGGAAAATTAAGCTCTCTAGGCTTGACTTGTCCGGAACTTGAGACAGGTGCGCTGGCTTCGACCCGCTGATACAAGTGTTACGCGTTGGCCCCCTAACCTACTTCCAAGAACTTAGTCTTACTCCCTAAAATGGAGATTTCAGTCCGTTAAACGTAATCAGTTCAAAAGGACTAGGCCAAAATTCTTGTCTGCAGTTACTGACACCTCAAGTCGAGTGGACTTGGCTTGAACCGACTTAAACTACCCAGTCGAAATGCTACTAGTCACACAAAAACTGAAGAGTTGAAGGGTTTTGTAGACTTGCTCTTGCACGTGCACGGGACGCACGTACGACTTTATACGAAAACAAAACGCCCAGGTAGAAGCGCTGATCAGGGAAAACACGCACATTCATATTTGCCCAGGTGCTCACGCTCACAGGTGTGCACATGGTGTACAGAAGAGCTCACGTACATCCTCAACGCAAACCTTCACATGTGGACGCAAGACTCCACGTATATGCGCACAGGATTTCCCGCACATGTTCACAAGATATCACGAACACACGCATAAGACTTTTTGTACATCCACATGGCACTCTCTACACATACACGCAGGGCTTTACACACATAACATCCTGCACATGTATACAGGCACCTACTCGTAGGCTTCATGACACATTACGCACATGCACACGAGATGTCCTGAACGTTCACCAAAAACTTAGGGAACGTTCGACTGTGCGCCAAAATTAAGCTTTTGAGGCCTGACTTGTTCGAGATCTCAGGCAAGTGCGCTGACTTCGACCTGCTGAACTGAATCTCAGGTATTGGCTCTAAATCTGTTGTTCTTGAAACTTCTAGAAACTCAATCTTACTTCATAAAATAGAGATTAGGTTGCTTTTAGCACTTGCGGCACGATTCGATGCTGCAATGCTAAAGTTTCTGTCTGTAGTTTCAGACAAGTCATACCTCGTTGGGTTAATTTCGCCGCCCAATCGAACATGTCCTTAATCCTTCACTGAAGAGTGTACCACATACGATCGTGATATTCCAACTGGAAAGGTAAGATTAAAATATCACTGAGTGAAGGGTTAAAGAAACAACATGCACACACGACTTGTGTCACATGTGCCCCAGCCTTCCCGCCCAGCTGCAGGTTTCCTTCACTACCAAAAACCGATATGACCAGAGACGAGGAGAGGCAGAGGTCTGTTTGTACTGGGGGACTCATAAATCATCAAAGGCGCATCCTTATAAGCATACGCCGCAAATTTGCTCTCTATATAAGGTGGGTAATAAGCAGTAAGATACCTAATCACGAGCGTCTTATATGCTCTCGTACTCCTCTCTAAATCAACAGCGACCGGTGATTGCGTTTCGTGTCTGTGTAAGAGGATCAACTGTGTGGCTGAAAAGTTCATAGGCTAGGGGCAAGTTCGATTCGGCGCTGAAATTAAGCCTTTGAGGATTTACTTGTTCGAAAGTTGAGGCAGGTTCTGTGACTTCGGCAGGCTTGCAGTGACTGTCAGGTATTGATCCTCCATCCGTCACCCTTGAGACTTCCAAAAACCCAATGTAGTTCCTTAAAATGAAATTATAAGCAGGTTCAAAATTATTGAGTTGCTTCTAACACTTTTTGCGCGATTCCAACTTGCAATGACAAAGTATGTGACCGAAAATCTGCGCACTCGAGCCTCGAAGCCTTAATTTCCACATTCAATCAAACGCACCGGCAATGTCTGGTAACTTGTGGCACGCTAGAGTGGGCACCAAAATTAACCCTTTTGAGCTCCACTTGTCCAAAACTCCAAACAGAAGCTTTGGTTCCGCCACTTTTGAAACGTGTTGTAGGTGTTAGATGCAATCCGATTGCGTTGAGCCCGTTCAAAGCTCCATTGTGCAGAACAAGATTGAGTTTTTGAGAGTCTTGAAGGTTACCAGTTGAGCGTCAATGCCTAAGTTTCGAAGTTTCGAATTTAGTCAGTGCTTAAGTTTGGCGCCAAACTAACATATCCTTGCTTGACTACGATGATTAGATAGGTACGACTTTGACTTAAAATTCATGGGATAAGCTGTTTGAATTAAAGTGCTTAAAGATGGACTGGCGTTTAATACAAGTCAGTGTATATACGAATTCGACTGAAATTATAGAAGACTGAGTTGGGCTTACTGTCAGATATCCTGCTGAAATGAAGAAATTTTAAAAAGTGACTGAGGCTCGATGTTACAAAGGTGAGTTATTCTTAATGAATGGCAATTTGTTGGATTTAGTTTTTAGTATAACTAGCTGACTTTTCATTCCTCTATATATTTTCATCACTGATTTCCACTAAGCAGGGCAAAGGTGAATGCTCTTCTATGAGACACCCCAAGCAGGGGTACAGGGATCTAGGGCGCGTCCAATTGGGCAGTGAACTTAAGCTTTTAAGATTTGTCTTGCTCAAATTTTCACACAAGTGCTCTGGCTTCGACTCACTGATTCAAGTTTCACGCCGTTACCCTAAATTAATACCTGTGAGACTTCCATGAACTTAGTATTACTGTGCAAAATGAAGGTTCCTGTCAACTCATCGCCATCGGGCTGTTTGTAGCACCTGCGACTCAATTCAGAGTGACGGAACAAAAAAAAAATCTATCTCTATTTCCGACAAGTCAAGTCCGGTATGCTTGGCTTAGATCAACTTCGACGATCCAATCGAACGCGCCTATAATATTGTGAATCTGGAATAAATAATTCAAAGTCATTTTTTTTTTTTTTTTAGAAAATCGAACATCGGTAGAGCTAACTATCACAATTTTGTATTGTGACTGTGCGCTCTACAGATAGGATAATACATAACAATGTAATCTTTAGCAGGAGAATTAGACATCAGCTTTCTAGCCTCGCTGCAGTGAGCTTCAAGAATGAGGCAGGTGAGTTGGTTTCGACACTTTGGAAATTGGAGGACAGGTGGAGCTGCAAATAACTTCTTTTTGGATTCATTTTATTTCTATGCATTGAACGCACTGTGTAATCTTGGCTTGAACGTGGAATAAAACAATAAGAAAGAGTTAATTAAAAGAGAATAATTAGGTTGTATTGCAGAGAAAGTGGGGCAACAGGGCTCTTACTACTAGTTGTTCGAATTAGGGTCCAGTTTTTTGTAATCTAGATTGTTTCCTTGAATGGATACACTGTTCTTGTATATACCTTCTCTCCAGCATTCACTTTTCCTCTCGTGATTGACACAAAGTTTTTGCTAATAAACCCTTTTTCGTGCAGAGACACTTATTAGTAAAATTCACATCATAATAATACGCAGTTAGCTGATTGTTTGGTTCAACGGTTCGTTAGGCCCTCCCTCCTGACATGGAGAATAAGTTATGAGAAAGTCATCTACTGATCGCCAATGAGTTGAGATAGGACAAAGAAATAGCCTCAAATCAACATCAAATATATTATTTTAATGTATACAAATGCTGCATTTTTTGAAGCCCAGTCCACTTAAATAGGTCGTTGAACTTCTTGACCTCTCTCTCGTGCATTGGGAAATGAAAGGCTTCTCTTCCTTAATTTACCATTTGCTCCCATGGAATGCATCCCGTTATGCATTAGCTGTGCGTATGTACATATTTTATTAAGTCCAAAGACGTCACTTTACTGGGCTTCCATTTTCTTTGTTTTTAAGTTATTCTCCTCGGCGTTCTCTCATCGAAAATAAAATATCTTCACTGTTGATAAGGCTGTCAACGTGAAAGAGAATCCAGAATTGAACTTGGGATTTTTCACTATTTTACTGGGCTTGATGTACCAATTTTAGTAGATGTATGATACCAATGCGATCAAATTTGGGCCACTTCTTGCTTTCATTACTTCCGCCAAGGAGGTTATGTTTTCATCGAGTTTGTCTGTCTGTATGTCACCAAGATAAGTCAAAAAGTTATATACGGATTGCAACAAAATTTACAGGGATTGTTAAGTATGTTAGAGGAAGAGATGAATAACTTTTACTTTGTCTGCCTCATTTTTTGAGGCCTTAACTCAAAAAGTTACGGACGGATTTTTATGAAATTTACATGAGTTGTTAGGTATATTATGAAGAGTAAATTACCAGATTTTTGTTATGATCTGTTTGTGCTTTTGTTTGTTTGTGGCTGTGTTCAAGTTTATGCATGTTAGCACAATAACTCAGAAAGTCTTTGTACAAATATTTATAAAATTTACAGAAATGCTTAATAATGTTGAAAGACATAAATGATCACTTTTTGGTGATGATCGGTTGGTTAGTTTGAGTTTTTTGACTTTTTGTCAGATTGTTTGTTAGCAGCATAACTCAAAAATTTATGAGCTGATCTTCCAGAAAATTACCGGAGCTTTTAATACTGTTAAAAGGAACAAATGATTACATTTTATCGTTAATACAAGGAAAATCATGGTTTCAGAACCAATTCGAATTTTCGTTACCGTTGCCTTACTTGGTGGAGGTATGCTCTCTCAGAGTGCTCTAGTTTTTGCTCATTGTTTGGCAACTAGAGCGACTAAGGCAAACGCGCAATCGTAGCCTTAATTTCGAAGGCCGAGCATCGTGTTAACGGAGGAATGCGATGTATTGTAATCTCATAGAAATTTCACACAGAAGTTCTAAGGATACAAAAGTGGTATGGATTCAAAGCCCAGAGTTTCACTTTTTTAAGTATAGGGAAATAAGGAATACAGAAGGAAATACACTGGCAGGCAGAAAGTACAAAAAGAGTAAAACCTAGCTCTTGGAGAAATTCTTAACAAGTATACACGTCACGACAAATAATAAACGTTTAAAATCGTTTGCTTGTGTTAGAATAGTCAGAAAGTTTTTGATAGTACGCTTTACCGTGTAGCAGAGATTTTTTCAAATTTCTTTGAGTATCAAATCTGTCTCTTTTCTGCTTTCTGACTATGGTCCAATTTTTCCAACTGTTCAGTATTTCATATATTTTAGTGTAGGACATTTAGAGGCTCTAAATCTACAGCGATATTTAACCTTCAACTGTAAGACTTTAATTTGTCTTCTGCTATCATTACTGCGTAACATCATGTACTGCTGGACACGTTCCTCGGTAATGCAGATGAAAAGGCTTACTGCATACAATTTGACTGTAATGCGCAAGTGACATGCATTAGAAAAAATCATCGGGGCAAGATTCTTTTCAAGATCCGAATTAGTTGCGGTTGACGGCATGCAGAAAAACTCCCGGAAAAACTTTATGGTCCAGAAGGGGTTGAAGAAAAACTGGAGAGCAACGCTGACCTTCGAAAGGTAGACAAAAACAGCGACAAATGCTCGTCTTTGTGGCATAAAGTGCATTCTTCGTGACTGAAAAACGCTTGAGCGTAAGAGCGAGGCGAAAGGATTCAGCGTTTTTGTACAGTTATGTCTTGAGAACGTTTGGCCGAGAAAACTTCCAATTTTAGGCTTTTTAGGCTGTTTCGGGCGGCGAGGTGCGTTACAGTGAAAGGATTCAGTCTGTTTTGGGCAGTGACGTGTGTGGCTTTGAAATGATATTGTCTGTTCCGAGCAGCCACGTGTGAAACGGTACAGCTAACGAGCTTTCATGTTCAAGCGAAGATAAAGTTTAATATTATTCTTTGTCATTTAACCATAATAATCAGTAATCAAAGTGAGCAGAGTGTGATGAATTTTGCGCAAACTCAGTCATGCTCACCATTTAGCAGCTGATAAAAAATGATCATATTTTAAAGTACAATGCAGTGAAAATAATTCATGAAGGATTCAGCTTTTAGATTTATTACATTTACGTTGTTGGTCCTTTTACAGAAAAAAAGACTGACTGTTTAATATTTTTATGAGAATCCATTTGCACAGAATGAATATCGGGAGTCACAGTTGCGCTCATTTGCTTTCATTATTTGTGTAAAATCTGCTATGTATAATTATATGCCTTCTACGTTCGATCTTCAAAAGCTTATTTCGCCATTTAATAGACACCCATTCTTCTAGGGTAAAGTGAAACAAAGTCACTTCTACTCGCTGTGAATAAAGTCTAAATTCAATAGCATCATGATCGAAAAAAAAACAAAGTGTAGACTATATTGAACTATCACTGACAGGTCGGGTCAATGTCAAGTTTGTTTTACAGAATTTCTAAGCGAAATTCTGGTGATTCCTCTATCAAAATTTGGCCGGAAATACAACTCTAATGCTTGACATTATCTTTGAGTTTCCGACCGAACACCGTTATTATCGCATTCCTTAGGTATCACATATAGTTTATTTCCTTCACTGAAACATTAAATATCACAAAATTCCTTCCTAAATACGATTAGTATCGAAAACGCGACAAGGACTAAGTCGCATTGCACTCGAACGCATTCCCGATCTCATTTGGCGAGTAATATGTCCCCATGCTCACCTCTGCTCAGTTTCAAACATTCAGTTAGGGGCATGGCAAGGGGACCCTGACTTGCGATAGCAATGGCAAAAGATAGCTCTTGGGTCTCTTATATCCCATTCGAAAGCCTCTGCAATGTGACCCCTGCATGTCGTTCAGCCTAATTTGTACGGTGGTTCAGTGAAGCAAAATGCTCCCCTCGCGTCTCTACATCTCGTCAACGCAATGTGCTCAAGCTGGTTGAGTGTAGAAGATAAAATTTTTCTGCACCGAAAAACGTTGGGTCTGACTACAAGGTAAGTTGCTAAATATTTTAGTCATTAAGCTCTTTGGTTAAATAGTCAAACTGAATGCTTCGTTCACGCAGTGTGTTCACGGTAGTTGATTGTGGATGATTTTTAATGGGATGGAAAGATAAGACGTTTCTGACCAAGCGGGCGATGAATTATTGAACTTTGCATAGGCCAAGCTCTCTAAGTAAATACTAAGATTATACATCTGCTCGACGCAATAGACGGGCTCAGGTTGTTGAATGTGTCTCCTACGAAACTTCGGTGCAGATAAATATTGTTTTTTAACAAAGAGGTATGTTGCTCATGTCATGTTAGATTGGGGGCCGAAATTAAGCCTTCGAGGCTTGACTTCTTTGAAACTTCACGCAAGCGCGCTTGTTTCGACTCTCTGAATATAGTTTTGAGGCATTGGCTCTCAATTGGTGACTGCTGAGGCTACCAAAACTCAATCTTGCTCGGTAAAATGGAGCTTTGAGTAAGGTCAACGTAATTGCGTAGCTTACAACACTTGTAACTCGTTTCAAAATAGCAAAACCCAAGTTTCTCTCTGAAATTTCTCATAAGTTAAGCCTGGAAGGCTTAATTTGAACAAGCCCAATTGAACATGCCCTTAATATTGCAGATGGCTTTGCTTCGTAACTAACTACTCATAAGTATATGTATCGTAATAGTAATGTTCTCTAGCTGATTAAGTGTGAATAAAAAATAACTATTTTAAAGACGAGGTGCCTCTGACGTAATGACATATTTTCCCTTTTGGGATAATGGGCTTTTAAGCAAGAGATATGCTATTTTTATGTGATAAAAAACATGCCTCGCTTAATAACAAATAGTCTAATGCTATTGTTGAGTTAATCTACAGGAGATAAAAATATAGAACTTAGAAAAACATTTATATCTATTTCAAAAAATTCCTATTTTAACACACATATCTTTTCTAAAGATTTATATTTAGAATATTTTTCATAGCGCTATTTCAAAATATTAGGAGATGACCCTAATGATAAGTTCTAATTCGCACTAGTTTGGGTCATATATATATAAATATACATTTTTCTGTATATAGTACATAACTGGATACTGTTGTATTATGTATACTGTAGACATTTGTTTTAAGCATGGTGTCCCACAAGCGACTGTTTCGCTTTTAGCTGGACACGTTTTCATGTTTTTATTGGTAGATATGTTTTGGACTGTGATTGTAACTTTTTTTGAGAACAATAAAAGTGTTAAGGTATAACATTTGGATTTGTACGAAATCCGACCACAGAGTAACTTGGAATGTTATTACAAACATTAGAGCACTGATATCTGTACGTCTGCTTAAGGCAAGGTGCTGGAGCTGATTCATAATGGACAATTTATTCCTATTATCATTCAGGTAAGACTCTGTAACCATACGTCTAACTGACCTAATCGGCACGGACTTGGCTGGCAGCGGCGTAAATTATTTTTGCATTTTGTAAACAGTATTTCCGAGAAGACGACATGATCAATGTACTACACTAGTTGGCCGCTCTTCAACTATTTGAATAAACATTTCAATAAGTTAGGGCTGTGAAAGGTAAATTTTACCGCTAAAAAATTTGCAGCGCTTTAAGCTTGTTTAAATAACCGAAATTTTGCATGTTATTTTATAAGTTTCAGTTCCAAATCTAAACCACATCATTCCGTGATGTGCCATGAGAAAACGAAATACGCCAGTACTAGAAATATTTAATCAACTGTTAAAGAAATTAAGGTTAATTATGGTATCAATGTCCATCATGTCTTACGACGGGCGTGCGGTGGTAAACTAATAGTGCAATTATAATAAATATAACAATCTTATCACTATTAATATGTAGAATACAATTAAATTTTTGACGATATTGTTACTTACTCCAGGGCAGACCGTTCCAATTTGCTGCTAATCCACGCCATTGGTTCTCTGAGGAAACAAACGCACAATTTCATTAAAATATGCTACTGCAGAACGCATACAAACACTACAATATGTTATTACTAATTAATTTACTTACTTGACTGTTACACAAATGAACCTTATGAGTAAGACATGCCAGTTATCACGGTTAATTTGGCGAGCTGGTTGAGCTTTTTTTCAGCTACTTGCGATATTAAAGATGTCTGATGTTGAAATGAAACAGAAGTGAGTTAACACGATCGAGATACGTAGAAAAATCATCATTACCAGTGCAATACTGAGGGGGGGTGTCATGGTCAAGCGGACAATTCCTAGTGCCTTAAAAATAACAACGGAAGCATGCTGTCCCCATTGAATATGGTAAACAAATGTTTGCGATTGTGGGCAATGTTCAATTGTAAATGAAAAGGTCTATTGCTGTAAGAGCAAACCTCGACATGGTTTGTTTTAATCCTATTTTCAGGAAATGCTTTTATTTTAATTAAAGAGTTCTTTGTTCTAGTGTAATTTTACAGGAAAAGCAATCTTCTATGGAGCAAACAGCACAAACTGGGTAAAATTACGGCTGATTATTTAGTTTCTAATAAAATGTTGCTCTACCTGTAGGAGAAACATATAACGGTACCTGGGATTTATGGTTCTTTCCGGATTGAAGAGTTATGTGGTATCTTTGTCAAATATAAAATTAGGCTGAACCCCAGTTTTTTCTCTGCTGATACTATGATTTTCATTTTCTTATTCTAGACAATGAACAGTCTTTGACTAAAGCTTGTAAAGGTGTAATAAATGTTCAAGTAAGAGCATCCAAAGTCACAGCTGGAACCAGCAGAAAGAACTTAGGTAGGTGCTGGACTCAAACAACTGCCCAATGTCATGACAATGATGCTTATTTTCTGTCATAAAGCTCACAGCAAATATGAACAAAAATGTCTGTGTCAGAGCTTCACTTTTTTAAAAGCTCAGAATTAGTCAGAAGTTGCGTCAGCAGCACACTATAGTGATACATCAATTGAACAAATGCAGCATCGACTCTTATCGTCAAATAAGACAACGTGCTTCTATGGTGAAGTCAGTGCTTTATTATACTGCGGTATCTCATTACAAGGTAGCCATGAGTTACACACTGCAATATCTCATTACAAGGTAGCCATAAGTTACAGTAAAATGAAGGTAAACGCTGATATTATCCCAAAAGTTATCGAACAAAAGCTGCAATGGTTTTATCGCATTAGTGGCATTCAACTTAGGTGATTTCACCCCTTAGCCGGCCCGGACAAGCGACAGTTTCAGAGTTGAATAATAACATGACGGTGGAAAATATTTACTTCAATGAATTCCCTCTCATTTTTACTTCTATTCGTCTTTATTATCTTCGTTGCGTATGTTGAACATAATGTAAGTAAAGCTTTGTGGGAAGAAACTACAAATTATATCTTTAGTACTACCTAGAGGGATTTCAGGCGCCTTCTACCATTAGATTTGAAATTTAGTAATGCAGGAAGTCGAACTCACTTTTGAGGCTTCCTTAGTTTCATCACCATCTTCAACCCGGCATAATTTTCCTTATTTACATACTTTCAACACTGCATGACACGAAAAACATAAAGAACTAAATAAAAAACTACACAACGCGGCAAATCATGATCTAATGTTGATAATGCTACAACCGAGTATATTAAGCACGCCATGATGAGGGTACAAAAACTGGTTCGCAGTTTGAAAGAGATTCTAATGTAGTAAATCCCACTACAAAATAGTACACAGTGGGTTGGTTGGTTGGCTTGTCAATTAGTTGGTTGGACTCTCCGTTCCGATCTGAATCATTTAGTAGGAAAATATATATGAGCTGAAGAGAGAGGTAGATGCTGCCTTGCCAAATTCTTGGAAATTTAAGCTTGGAAGGCGTCTAAAGAACCTCTAGGTGGTAGCATGCATACTAGATTTCAGTTTCTTTGAACAACGAATATTTATTTCTCAGACCACCCCGTGTGCATAAAAGTACAATTGCGTAGAATAATGAGGGAATAAAACGGAAAAACATTCTTTATAACAGAATCACTCAAATGCATGAAGTAAACGGGGATTTAGTTGAGCTGTAACGATTTGCCGTCATGTCATAGCGGCCTGGGCCACTAAATATAGCGTTTAAACATCGCTGCCAATATCCCACATCCCTAAGATACTCAGCTTGTTCGTTTCTTACTTGGTCTGTGTTTCTAGATGTATCATAAGAATGAGGTAGGAGAAAATTCATATGGGGAACGGTAGAAGAGCGGTTGCCATGTCAGTTTTTTTTTTTAACTAAATAGTGGAGGCGACTGAAGTTTCTCTACTTGGTAACATAGACAGTAGATTGTATTTTCCTCCCTTGCATTTTTTTTATTCTTTGAGCTCCTGATGCTTAAACTTAATAAACGATCAACAAAAGAAGAGGAAAAGATATTCCTGAGAATAGAACTGCTTAGAAGAGTTACGGAAACTGAAGTGTGATGGAAGTAACTATCTTTTACCTCCATTTATATAGTGATGACGCAGGCCACTACTACTACATTTACTACATACTCGTAATAATGCATTCCAGTTGTGCTAGAGATGTTGCATGATGTTTGCTCCATAAAAGCCAACAGAGCATGCACGTAATTTTCGACAGCTGTAAAAGCAAACGTAACTGTGATTAATGTGTATGAATCATAGGCTCTGGGCAATAATCGACAGGTGAAGATAAAATCTGCTTGTTAGTAGGCGACCATGGAACACCAACAATAAATATTTGGAGAGTTTAGAGTGCTGATCAACACCAATCCAATGCACCAGTGAGAAAACTCTAGGTGTTAGGTGTATAAAATGAAGAAAGAAAGTTGAAAAAGAGTGTGAATAAAAGGTTTTGCATAGGCCTATATGAACGGCAACACCCCATTGAAATACTCGAAATTATCCCTAGTTTAACTAGCAAGCGGACTAAATAACATAAATAGCAAACTAAGACGATAACAGATGCTTTGGAGCCAAATTCAAGCATCCCGAGGGTATTGAGCATGTAGCCGAGTTCGGTTTCCGCGTATTGCAATTATGAATTTGTATATTGCTAGTCCATTTAACGCCTTCTGCCCTTTGTTATGCTGGAAGTGGATGCATTAATTAACGGCTCAACCCTATCTGATGACCAGGTTGTACTTTTCACCACAAAATCTTTTTCCCTGCATGTATATAATCGAAAAAGAAACACTTTCAACAAAGCAACGCAGCCGAGCTCGAATAGGGTCACTGTTAAATAATTTGAACAATGGGCAGTTACTTTTTCAAGGTAGAAGTGGGAAAAAATCAAAATGTTGTTGACTACTCACCAGGTGGTGACGAGAATATGTTTCTTTCCAAGCAAGGAATTCTATGGCAAGAACTGATAAAACCCGACAAATGTAGCACGTGATTCCGGACAATTATCGTAATGTATGTCCAATTAATAACAGAATGGATAAAATAACTAAAAACTTCCAACCACGGCTACCCAACAGTATTCACTGGACGTAATGCATTTGAGTTTCTAAACCAACAACGAATATGTCAACACATGTAAATAGCTACAGGATGGTGCAAAATATGTATTTTGTTTATTTACTGTAGAGCAACAGAACTGCATATTTAAGTGCAAATTGCACAAGATTAAAAGCATTTGCATTAATCTGTTCAGTAATATACTTGTAAATATTCCAGTCGTACCTACACCTACTGTGTGTCACAGTGTTAAGTAGTACATTTTGAGATACAATACTGGTACAATATTCTTTATGGAGTGTAATAGCAAGACAAAGAATAGAACAAGTCGAGCTTGTTACTTTTATATAAGGGTTGACTGATTAACACAATTACCAAATTAGCCCTCAAATTATTCTTTAGGCCAAAATTATGAGTAACTAAATACGTACACATTATGTGCAAATATGAGTTAACTGAATGCCTATGAGCGCGAATTATGGGCAACTATGTATAAACTGTGCAAATACATATGTACATAAAAAGGCAGTATGGATGTTGCAAGACTGGGAGCCTCGCAAAAAGGGAGCGTTTGTGCAAATTGAGTGGCGAGTCTGCTTCGCTAGTAGAGGCCGGGACTGGGTGCGGGGGGGCGGGTGCCCTGCGAGGGGGCAAAGTTGGAATGGAGCCATGTATTAAATTCCTTCTGTCAGAACCACCTTCCTGCCTCCCTTTCCTCTGGCCCTACATGCGAATTCGCCGCTCCTCTGTCGCTTCTTGCAAAATTTGGTGTGATAAACTAACGAAGGTCTCTTTAGAGCCGATCAGGTTTCGAAAGTTTCACCCGACTCCTTCCATGTACAAACTTTTACAGTTGTGTGAGAAAAATGTACTAGGTCAGGTTTACACACATGCACTTAATCAGCACTTTCTCTTAACTTATTTTTTAGTGAGAAATATTGGATTAGGTTTATATTTACGTCGTCACTGATCGCAACCATCTACTGAACTCAAGTTGAAAATAGTATACACGGTTTTTATATACCTATGAATGGAAGATGAAGTAATGCCTTGATATTTCGCGTGGCTTAGCTTCAGGGGCAAACGAAAAAAGTATTATATTCCAATTTATATGAGAATCATAATGGCATCCATTGATAAAGAAAATATTACGCGAAGTTGTGATCTGCCTTCGGAACTCTCTCTTTCATGCAACACTAGTAACGTTGTTTGAGTGTAACAATTTCTTTGGAGACTTGGTGAAGCACCGTGTCTTTTTTTCAAAGAGAAAAGGTTGATTTCTCAAAATTAGGCAACGCACCCCTTTTATTTGATTCCAAGCTGCAATACTAGATAAATTAAAAATGTAAGCAACAAAGATAAGGTAGCTGCGTGTGTTGCAAAAAAAAATAGAAAAACAGCAAAACGCTATTCTTAAGCACATCAAGCTGAACCTGCACAGGAATAGACAGTAATAGACGTTGCATTTGATTCATTCGCTTGAAGCAAGCTTGTGCTCATTATGGACTGTATCCTAAATATCATATAGGGCCAACAACTTTTATTATACAGTCGTATAATCTTTAGCAGCAGTTTTATTCGTAGTGTAATACATACTGTATCATATACAGGCAACAAGTCTACACAACAACACTGCATTCATAGAAAACTACAATCTCTTTTTCTCTCTCCATGTCTCTCGTTCCATCTTCCCATCTCTTAAAACTACATTCACAGTGTAACACAAATGCAATGCACTACAGCTTCAATTGCCGTGCAATGTCTTAATTTTCCCCGAAGCTTGGAAGATTCCCTTCAGTGGCAGCGAGTTTTCGCTGTGTTTCACGGAGGGAACACTCGCATTTCATAATGTAAATAAGCGGCGGAACAAACAACCTCAGCGATCGCCTAAATCTCATTAGTTTATGTCATCTGGGATGTTGTTTGCTCCCATCGGATGCGCTCGGCAGTATATTTCTCTGAAATACTAATGTAGCCCGGGGGATTCCGCCAACTTTATTGACAAACGCAAAATTGTGTGGATTTGGCATCCTCCATTGCCAGTGATTGAATTCATGGCGTCCGACAAAATGAATGGGTGATATGCTTTGGAAATGCATGATAAAGAAGGCTTCTGTGCTGGATAGCTCGATTGCATGTGCGGATTTAAAGTTTATTGGGAACGTTTTCTGCAGAAGTGAGTTGCTTTATGGCCTGGAAGCGCCAGCCAGTATTCATGAGTAGGAGATACTGAATGGGGTATAAACTGAGTATTTTTCCATCCATACAAGACAATTTTCAACAGCTTCAATAACGCTTTCATGGAGGTTGTCTATGTAATGACCACAGATATATTTTTTCGCATCGATGACAGTTTTATTGCCAAACTTGGACGGTTTTGTAAATTAGACGTCATAGATTCGGGAAATGGTATTTGACAGACAAAAAATTGCACACGCAGACCTTGGTGAAGAAAATAGTGAAAAGAAATGTATATCAAAGAAAGGCCAAGTAGTCCAGTTATCAATAATATGCCATCAACAGCATTAATAATTTTCAATATGATATCATACGTGATACGATTTTACTTCATATAGTAAATACATTGTCTGCAACTGTGAATCATTATTTCTTTCTCCTAATAACAATATTAGGTTCTATTTATTCGTATTCTGGCATCATTGCAGCAGGTAGATATTACCGAAGTGAAAAATTTACCTGTTCCGCCTAGAACAGATTGCAACCTGTAAGTAACCTAAAGGCTGAGTAACTAACTATAATACCACAGTAAGCAAAAAGATAATGAAGATTGACGTACAAGATACGAAACGCAGGTAAAGATATAAACACGGTAGTGACAAAAATAGGATGACATAAAAAATGTATGGTTAGTAATGCTAATAGCATAATGCAAAAATAAAATGCACAAGTAATATAGACAACATTGAAGAATTTTAAAACATTTATTGCAGCCAATGAATGTTACAGATGGAAGGAAAACTTGGGTGTATACAGTGAAATATTTAATTTTTACTCGTGTTTTGCTCGCGTCTTTGAATATCGTCAAAATGCATCAGAATAGAAATGCTCGTTAGGTAAAAATGGCTTTCGACGACTGACTGAACAACCTTATCTTGAAATAATTGTATCCACTTACTTGACACATTTTTGCACGAGAATTTTTTCCATATCTTTTCCTGCAAATGCGATTTCAAAAGCCTGATAGTACTTTTTTATAATAGTCTGGGCTGTCATTTTTTGCGCAGCATATTTTGATATACGTAGGGCTATTTAAAATATCGTTTTCGTTCCCCTATTGGACCACATTATAGTAATGTATTTCCTTACTTTCACGAAGAACCATATAATATAACATATTTTACCCCGAGGCATGTGAAATAGGCAGCTAAATACCTAGAAACCATTGAAATACTTTTGTGCGGGAACTACTAGACTAAGATGTGATTGCATGTACTAACTGTAGCTCTAAAACAAGATAAAACACACATTTTGTTACCAAATGTATGCATTACTTGCCATGTAACTTCATACTAGACGACTATTTACTATGATAGATTACACACAGTAGCCATCTGTTCTCATGTATCAGCGTTTCAGCCGAAATTATTCGATGCTGACATTGTAACTGTCGAAAATTACGCTATTGATTATAAAAGATAGATCGATGTGAAACTTTTGACCGTAAATATTTTAAGTTAAGCAATGAAATTCGGCACGCATCAACCATCTGCTCAAGATTGTCAAGCCTACCGAAGCTCAGTTGTAAATTCCACCCTACATTATCGTTATCTAGTATCAATGTGGGAGGTTCATTAGCAACTCTGTCCTGTTTGCTTTTTTTGTAAATAGAAAAAAGTCCGATTGCTGTATACTTGGACTCAAGACCTTAAGATAGATTGTGATCAAGAAGCCGAGTTTGTAGGGACTCAGCCAATTTATTTTCAAGGTAAAAAGTGGGTACTTTTTTCAGAAAGCTGATTTCGTCGAATATTGTCTTAAGGGCGTAGATATGATCCTATGGTAGAGTACATTAAGTAAGATGAGTTGAAAAGGTTATGTTATTTTTAGAAAATGGATATTTTTACCTCCTGGATTTTTCGTTTATCATTTTGTTTTTTAGGTACAGATTAGAGTGTTGTACAGCGCACATGAACTAAACAGATATCGCAAAATAATATTACTATTAGTTGTGTGTGATTTTTTCAGCCTAATTATTTGGACAAAATATTGTCTAGAAGATGCCCATGTAAACAAGCACTAAGAAAAATTATAATGTTTACAAAGTGGGTGTGTTTTTCCACCACTAATTAATTTTAGTTCTACTTAATTACACTGATGTGATCTACAAAAAAATGCGTTGAAATATCACAGACAAAGAATGTCATTGTGAATATACTCATATTAATGCATGAGTGCGTCACATTATATACCGGTACATAAACTACTGTTATTATACTTCAGACTTCCTAATGATGCCTAAGTTCTAAACATACTTAGTCTACAAGTTGATTTTAAATGCCAGTGACTGAAATAATACAGTAATGAAAGCAATGCCATTGTCAGCTCGAAACTGAAAAACGTGAGGAACATAAGTAAATTTACAGTCATTATCAACAATACATTGCACTGAATACTTAATAATCAACGATTCGATGAAACAGTTTCAAACGTTTCTATGCAAAACTTGGACTCGTTCCATGTTCCAAAACTTGTCCAAATCTTAGTTTAACAGAACACAACTCACGTGTGCTAAGTTAGACAATACCTAAATTTATAAATAGGTTTCTCACAGTGAGACTAGGGTACACATTAAGTTCTGAAGGGTCATTTTAGACACAAGCGGCGCCTTTACGATTGCAATGAATAATTGGTTTCGGTTCTACTATGAAGAGTAGATACCAATGGAGATCACCTAAAAGTAAAATCCTGTATTCTAAGTAGAAAACTTGTTTTGAAGCCAAATTTAAAGGCCTGCTTGAAGGCCAGTTTGTAAAAGTACACCATATCTTATTTTCAATAGGCTTATGTATGTATTAGCTGTGGCATCTCAGATGTCGCAAGCAACGTATCTCAAATTGACTATGGCGGAATCTTCTTTCCTTTTGTCCATAAAGCAGTAAAACGCCTATAAAATTGCATTTGTGTCGTTCTTCTACTGTGCTATTAAAAAAGTCATCCGAGAGCTGGTGACCCAGTATCTTTAGCTTGATTCCACAGGTAATTCTGTTACATAATGCTTCCGTTATGGAAGGTGAATCGTACTACGGGTGCGTCCGATTGGGTACGAAACATAAGTCTTCGAGGCTTATATAATTAATCCGAAATTCCAAACGCAACTTTGATTTTACAATTCAGAATCTTGTTAACAATGCTAGAAGCAATCCAATGTTGTTGGAGCTGGAAGAAAACTCTATTTAAGAAGCAACATTGAGTTTTTGGAATTCTCAGGGGCCGCCGATTCAGGGTTAATACCTAAAATTCAATTGATCGAGTCAAAGCCACAGCACCTGCCCGAAGTTTCGGATAAGTCAAGCCTCGAAATCTCAATTGTGGTACCCAATCAACTTTGCCCTAATTCGAGAATCATGCCATCAGCTTTCAACTATCTCTCCTCGTTGCAATCGTTTTTTTTATATTTAAGTCGTGCTAGATGTAGGTCCGATGAAGTTAGTGTGCGCATTGCTTAATTTCCAATTCTAAACGGGACAACTTCCATGAGTTGAACCGTAACGACTACCGCGTTTTATAGCCTGTCCCAGATTCCTATATTTAGTTCCACACCTGCTTCGAATGATTTATTGCAAGCAGGTGGAAGGCACATTAATAATTTGTTGCAAGTACGTTTGATGCAGATGAATGCTCATTTTATCTATATGGAAGCATTTTGAAATGAGACCACCTTTTACATAACATAGCCCAAGTACGTAGGTTTATCAGGTCTATATTAATTTTACCGCTGTAAAATAAACTTGCTATTGCACTTGCATGGGGCGTAAAATGCCCGATTACTCGATTTCAAAGTACATATCGTAAAGCATTATGTTCGTCATATCGCCTGCACTTTTGTTTTGCATTAATGCATCCTACTTTTTCCCTTGAAAACCTGACGTTGCATCATTATTGATTGTAAAATGAGACTTTGCAGCCAGTTTCAGAGCAGCTGACTCTGTGGGAGTTTCAGTATAATTATGCATTACTATATGTAGTCAAACTAAGTAGAAAAAACTTTGGATAGGCCACATATTTCTCAGAAATCAATTTCTTGGTAAAATCAAAACTAAGTATTAAATACTGAAAAGTGTGCGTCTCTCGCCGTAGGGGGCGTCTGAGTTCACGGTTTAGTTTTATATGCAATAATGAAGAAATGTATAAAAAAGTCAAACATTTAAAAAGAATTTTACTTTTGTTCAATGCACATCTCTGATTTCTGCAGATCTTCAGGAGCTAGCTAATCCTTGGTCATTTCTGTATAATAGTAGTAGAAGCTCTGACCTAGATACGTATATATACATATGTATATATTACTGCAATTATATTTCGTTCCTCTCTCCAAGGCAATAGTGTATCTAATATGAAGAAGCGTAATTATTTTCCATTTATTAAGATTAGCAAAGAAGCTTCAACTGTGGAACAGTAGCAATTCTTTACATATTCACCATTGCTCTTTTTTGTTTGTTTATTTGTTTATCGTATCAGTGAAAAAAAGAGCGTCGTAGGCAATAACTAACTTTGCAGACTAAATCAGCATAGATTATGTAACTTCGTAAAAAGCAATAAATACTTGATCCAGTCTCAATTATTCTCTGATTCTATAGATACCGAAAGTAAAAAAAAAAACAGGTAGAACATGATCTTTCCATAAGAGAATCACTGACGAACGCTCTCATAGATCACAGGTGAAAAATATAACATAGATTTTGTAGCAGTAAATACTGTTCACTTCCGATTCGCATTATTGACCCTGAAATAAGCCTTGCTCAAAATTTTACACGTTCTCTGCCCGTTAACTCTTTCCCTTAATAGTCATTCCTTAATGATAGGATATGAACCTACTAACACAGTCATTCAAAAAGCTACGAATTTAGTAATGTTCCTCGCTCAAACCATTACTGTGATCGACAAAAGTTTGCTCTGTGGTTTTACAAAAAAAAATCAAGTTTTGCCACTTTGTAGAAATGCTAAGCATTGAACTAGGTTTCACACTCGTATCGTTCCTATCATCCGGGCAAATTCCATTGTATTGTAAAAAAAATTGTTGTGCCCTCATTTGAAGGGCAATTAAATTTAGCCATCTTCCTGACTGATGTCATTATGTGATCAAAGAAAATTCACTAACAGAAAGAGGAGAAAAAAATGTTTCAACCGTAAGCTGGAGAGTTATAAACTTATCCATATTTCACTGTGATCCTTGAAAATTGAATTTGAAATGTTAAGAAAAATCATGTTTTCCCCATAATTTGGGCCATAAATCGAACCATGTTTCAGACCCGGTCCATCGCTGTATTTCACAGGACTCCTTTCCTTGGCTCCTAAGCCGATAGTCGGTGGAGCGTAGGACATTGCTTCGGTGTGCCTCATTGATTTATTGAAAAGAGATGGTGGGTATTTACGACTGCCAATAGCCTCCAATGCTATACTATCTAGCAACGTAACTATATTTAGGTATCAGCTAGATAGCACAAGTGAGGGATTGCAAGCAGATTTAAGGAAGCGATTTGAGTGTTTGAGTGATGGACGTCTGCTATTTTAGTTGCTGCAAAAAAAATATATATCTCGCAACGTAACTTATACCTCTGTATGGGCGCCATCTAGCTAGCTTAATATGCTATTGCAAAGAAGTTTAACAAAGTCCTTGGACACTTTGTCTAATAATTCTCTGAGCTAAGGCTGTCTTAATAGTTATAAAAGATAATAACGACTTGTCTCTATTAAAAATATTAACTAAACGTTTGAAGTCTAGCTAACAAATTACTCTGATACCGATGCAAATTCTATAGTAACTGTGTCTCAATACATGTTGGGCTACTTCCGTTTACAATAGCTGTGGAAAGTTCACATTTCAGTTATCTAATGCATTCGGTAAAGCGCTTCACCCAGCTGTTCTACAATACAGCCAGGAACTATATAAAATTACTAGTACGATTTTATATCTTCGTTGGAATAAAGATCATACCAGCACTGCGCTATTACGGAACAGCTACTGGGAATGCATAGTATTGTATTTTCTTCCGGTAAAAAATAAGAAAAAACCGTTGTCGTAATAAATGTGACCTACTCGTTCACACGATATCAAAATTCCTGGTAAAAAATCAAGTAATTAGAAGTAATATGTGACTGCTATAAACCACAAGAAGGCGCCTGTAACTATCACACTGTGGTATCGCTGTGGTTCATATGTCTGTAGAAAACCAAAATTATTAGCAAACTATGATATTAGTTGTTTGAAAAAACTTACCGATGATTCCATAAATATTTTTTCGCATGCCATTTCTGTACTACGCTAAAGTTTCAACCCGTCCACGTTCTCATATTGCAAGATTTTTCATTAAGGCAGCTATCTCGTTTAAAACCCAAGCAATTTATACTGGCCCAAGCACTAAATGAAATTTCGTACCTGAGGCTGTTTACTCTGGCAATCAATGGCCGTCCTGGGTTATAATAAAATAGGCCCTATTAATTATGCCTAGCAGAAGGATGTACGGCCCATAAAAGTAAGTTTAATGTCCTCTTCAAATAAAAATTTGCATATCTCCATTCTGAGGAGCCGCCAGACTCGCGCGGACATTGCGTATTTCAAATCAATATTAATTTTTTCATCGATATTAAGACAGCAAAAGAAGCAAGCAAACATATAAAAACTCACGAGTTAACTTTCTTTTTAATCGGATTGACAAAATTTAGAGATTGCTTTAATTGGTTAAAAAGTTTTGTCGATTGGAATTCTATTTTAATAAAAATCTAATTTGACAATAGATAAAAACAGTTTTGGGCTAATTTTCGTTTTATCTCCCACTTGAACTTCAAAATTATATTTGCATAGTGTGATTGGTTGAAAATAACTGATTCAGACTATATAGGTCTTTATTTATGGAAATTCGGTTTTATCTTATCAAATTATCGTCTTTTCAGTTTAGGTTCGGCTGCATGCGTATAGGAGCCCGAATTTGCCCGGCTTATGGCCCTACTGTAAGGTAGTTAGGCATAAACCCCTCAGATTCACCCCTCTTTAGGCCATCCTGTCGGGTAGTTAGGCATAAACCCCTTCATAATATCGGGCAGATCAGGTAAGGCGTAGGTCTGGTTTGCCTAATTTCCACAAAGAATGGATATCATGTTCGTTTTCAGCACGCCTCAATTATGCTAGAAATCATTTTCTTGTCCTATTACTCGAATGGAGCATAAGACGAATATTTACCCAGTTTGGGAAGAATAACAGGAGAAAACCAGGACTCATAACTAGTATATGCGATGATACAAACAGAAGTCTTAGAGGCCCGAGAAGGTAAACCGCAATTCCACTTCTAGAGCGGCCGATAATTTTGGTAGGCAAGTGTTATAAAGCACCGATCAATGGAGCTGTTATATGACAAAAAGCGGCAGTTAAACCCGTAAATTTTTCGAACAAAAAAGTCAATTCAGTAATTGAGGGTTGCTGCACATGTGTAATTTTTCCAGCTAACACTGTTTCCTCATGAAACTTCATTGACTGCAAGTTTAAAGGTATCTCCCCTTCGCCGACAATGAACGAGATAACCAAATCTAATTGGCCTTAACTCAATGTGAAATAGAACTCCATGCAGCGGACGGGAGATAAAATTATCAACAGTACTCTTATCATGCTTATGTATTCGAGCTATTAGCATTGTCTTTAGTATTAGTGTAAATTGATTTGCTTCTCTAGCCCTAAGTATATGATTACCTCTTCAATCTTTTATAGTCTACTGTACATTAAAAATCAATTTTCGTGGAATAGCCGATCTGAAAGTAGATTTTGACATTTACATGGCCTGTAAGGAAGCACGAAAATTCATAAAAAATTTTTTGGAGGGTACGAGAGTCTATGAAACCATTTTTAAGGGGGGGGGGTGTACGAAAAACGTTAAAATTGTACGTTCTATGGTGAGGCTTACATAAAAAATGTTTAAGATTTTATGGGCTCCGTCGTACTGAACAACCGGTGTTCCATACGCCGTGTTAGGGGAGCTGTTCGGTGTAACGCTGAAAGCAGTTCACTGTCGAGTACTTGGGAGACTCACACACAGCAACGATCCCATTTTACTAACAAGGAATTCTTGTTAAAGATATCATGTGAGGGAAGACACTGTCTTTTCCTTAAAAAAGAAAAATCAGCTGTTTTCCCTAACGAAGCAAACATGATGTTATGTAATCCATCAACAATTTTAGTCGGTAGTGTTAGTACTATATATACTTCTCTCTCCATGGCAAGAAACTTGGATAATAAAAGCGCAGATGGAAAATGTCTAAGCAGAGCAATAAATTTCTGTAGAAGTATTGAGGAGACAGGTTTTACCTGCTATCAACATCATGTAAAGCGAAACGTACTCTGATGGAACTAGGGTTTTTGTCTCCCAAGGAAGCCAAAAATGTCCTATTTATTTTTGCATAACAGCAGCAATTGATTTAACAATAGCGACGTACTTGTTACGATACACATTGCGCGTGACCCGCAGCCGGTGCCCGAATCAATTAAGATAAATAGTCCGCGGAGAAGAGAAGCCAAGCCACAAGGAACGCAGCAGTACCTTCCGCTAAGTTGGAACTGAAGCTCGCAGATTTTTAGCAAGCCATCTGAATTGTGTCGCTGAGGCAGATCGATACAGAACGACTGTGAGCGACCGCAACCACGGAAGGCTTTTGGCTGGACTGACACGATCAATGGTATGTAGGCAGGCCATGAAGGCAGACCTCAGCCGGGCTTACGCCAGAAATAGCTTCAGTTGCCGCATTCACTATAGCCCGGGAGTCATGCATGTCCACGACCACTCTAACGACATGGTAACTTGCAATATGCCCGCTGCCAAATAACAGTGGACAGCGCATCCATTTTCAATGATTTGCACTCGTGTGCACTATAACTACTCCGTGTCATGGATACTAAGAGCACCTTCCAGAACCATTGCTTGGTTTTTCATGGGCTTCCATTACCGTACTTGGGAAACTGTTGAGAAACTTGGACTCGAAACATTCACTTACGGTGAAGTTATAACGTTATTACTAAGCGAACTCATGGTATCGTGCATGTACAAGAAGCGGAAAAAATTATAGACATATTTACGATTTATTCTATATGAATAGCTGTTGACTGGGTTAATGATTCACAAGGAAAACTCAAAAGGTTTTCACTGTTTTCATTTGCAGAACTAAATACACATTTCAATCATTTAATAAACAATAGCGATTCATCGTTACAAAATAATATCAGTAATATCACTCGATTTGTCTGGTATTACCCCATAATACGCTTTTTCAGCAGTAGCCATCTCAATGTCTTAAGGTACTGCTCCTTAGAGCGGAGTTAGCTACAATATACATTGACCAATATGAGAGATGTTTTCTTAGACTGTATTATATGCTTCTGCATTGTTAGTCAACGCTGCATTCCTTCCAACTCAAAGTAAATTTTACAATTCTGCGACTTTCAGAACTGAGATGTATTTTATATTTAGTGAAGCAAAAATTCAAGTAGCCAGTCACTCGTAGCCCAAGACAAACATGCTACCTAACGAAACCTCTTAAACTGGCAAGGGCCAGTAGATAGGTAACCTTCGTATTGACTGTAAAAATGTTCGTAAACTGAACATTTAAGAAAAACAGTCGCAGCTCTATATGGAAATTAGACGTCACCCGCATTGATGAAGCACACTTCTAGTCGTCAAACGCCACGGATTTAATTTTCACTAATTCTTAATACATCTGCACAAGTCCTTTCTCACGTTTGTGTTATCAAATACCTGTGTGTTTTTTTCACTAATCATTGCACTACACTCATGTACAACCTGGCCTTGTGCTGAAGAACCTGAAGAATCATTCCTCCAGCAAAGTCCTAGGCACATGTCTCATCATTGCCCTCCATGCCGCTAAATTTCCCTTGCTTCCGATCTCTGGGCTTCCTCACTTCCTCCGATAGACACATTTTCGGCTAATAAACCTGGTCTCTATCTCTCACTGAAAAGCCAGATATCTTGTCGGCCGTATAGCACAAGCATTCTTTATGGGGTCTCTATGTTACCCGCGGCCCATTAACTCGGGGCCTAAATATATTTACAGGCTGTGCCCTCTTCACAGGGTTCCTCCATTTGTTGAGACGCCTCCATTAATTCATCAGCACAAACTGTGGATTTGTTCTATCGTTTCACACGTTTGTGCGTTTGAAACATAGCGAATATTATTCTCGCAATATCAAACGTCCAGTAATGGAAAAAATATCTTGAAAGGAGGTACAAAAAAATGCCTTTCACAGCCTGTATTTTTCGAGAGGAGGCATTCAAAGTAAAAGTCCCCTACCCCCTTCCTCTATTTCTCCGAGTCTCAATAGAGGTCCGCCCATCTCGGAAGTAAGACCCGAAATATATTGCACAGAAGTAAACACAAATTCTGCGTGTTGCAATTTATAAAACTCTATCCCGGACTTTATTTATACTACGTTACTGATGTATTGAAGCGTCTAAAGAGATGCTACCATGCATGGTTTTCATATTGACGCACTGGGATTTGAGTTATTGGAATAGGAATTAGTTAATGTAAGGCTACACTGTGATTTTTTTAATGTGTAATATTGGCGAGGGCGAACAAAGCTGCATTTGATTCAGTTTTGAAAGAAAAACTTTGACTTCATAGGTGAACTATATTAAAGTGCACAATCGACGTATAATTTGTGCTCATAATCTCATATTTTAAGCGATAGTATGATATTAGGCCATATTGCGAAGCATACTTTGAGTAACGATGACTCAAGTTCGATTCACGAAAGAATATATTGCGTTTTTTATGTGTTAAATAATATTGTCGATATGTAAGTAACTATGGCGTTAGCCACTTTAGATTATAACTCCAAATGTTTGTTACAAAAAAAATGTTTGCACACTCATGCACTCACATTGTGCCAAGATGGTGTTGTATTCGCTTACAAATAACGGTAAGAAAACTTAAAAAAAAACACACATACACAAATGAAAGAATAAAGTGCCGCTCAGACAGATTTCTACAATGAACAACTTTCTCCATAATGTCTCCAAAAAGATCTTGTTAATGCGGTAACCGTGTCGGCTATCAATGGCAATTACGCGCTGGCTTCAATTAACAAAAGATGTATCTCTTTATAAATGCAGCGGCTATAGGAATCGTATTGGATGAGCACAAGCGTACAATTTATAGGTGTTGAGACACGATCTTATTGAGGTGGGCAGTCGTTAAGCCGGCGTGCGATGGTTTGCTAATGGTTTCTTGTAAGGACTGGAAGCAGTTACACCGTTATGGCCATTGGTTCAAGAATAAAAGAAACTCCACTGACACTAATGCAGCTTAAATGTTATAAGATGCTACATGGTTACCAATGAGACAAAATAGCTCCAGTATCTCACAGTGAAACAAATCGTCGTATTTCAGTGACAAAAAAAATGCACTTGACTAATGAAAACAAGATGATAAAGTCTCATATATGCGTATAACTGCATAAAACACGCACGCGTACGACTCAATATTAATAGATGTATACTCTTAAGGTATCGATTTACATTTATATATCTATAGTGGGTAGCGAGTGAGCAGCAATAAGGCGCAACAGTTTTACCAGAAGCGAATATTATTCAGAGCGATGAAGTGACCTCTGAATTAATAGAAAAAAATTTACTGCGATTGACTTTCGAGCCTTCGATTCGTCCGAAGAAATTTGTAGTATTTAGCATGTAGTGAATTTGAAAGCCAGCCTTTAAACAAGCACTGTCCTCAGAGTAGACAACCTATGAAGATAATAATTCACTTTTGATATATATATAGTTTATTTGAGCATTCCACCTCCTCTAAAAGAGAAATGTAAAGTCACAGAGATGAAATACGAGAAGTATTAATGTATGGAGAGCAGCATAGCTCTAGAGACGTATTCCGATGAAGTTATATACAAAAGTTATTTGTGCTGATAAAAATCGATAAGATGGATAAGTACTCACAGTAAAAACATGAATACAATTCCCGTAGCAAGTTCAGTGAGCTAAAAGACTGAGAATTTTTTTAAACACATTATTATGTAACGACAACAGGAACTTCCAGGATCGGCTGTTGTACTGACTGCAAAAGTGTCATGATACTTGAAAAGATGTATCTTGTGCCTTTCAATATTGAAGATGTTTCAACTAGAATGCCGGTATATATTTTATCATTATTCTCTTAATCAGAACGATGTTTCATACACTGAAATTTGACGCTATATTCAAAAACCAGTCCAAAAATTGAGCAATTATTTAATTACATTCTAAAGCTGAGAACCAAGCGTTGTGAAAGATGCGTGTATGGTAAAGGAAAGTATATACTTTTCCTAGCTGGCAGTAAGGTGCANTGAAAACTTGACGCTATATTCAAAAACCAGTCCAAAAATTGAGCAATTATTTAATTACATTCTAAAGCTGAGAACCAAGCGTTGTGAAAGATGCGTGTATGGTAAAGGAAAGTATATACTTTTCCTAGCTGGCAGTAAGGTGCGTACGGGTGGTACAAAATGATGTATGAAAGAATGGAAAGAGGTAGAAAGCCATGGATAATATGTGTATATATGTATGATATATAATGTTCGATAGCTTATGACACTTCCCAGTCGGAAATAATGGTTGTAATTATTGTAGAACAACTATGATTATGGTCGAGATCCTTGGTTGTTTATTATCGAAATATCCTCTATATTGAACAAATTTATGGGTGCAATATCATAGAGATATGTCACAACTTTTGACCATATTGCCAACTATAATTCCCAACCATACATACCCCATTACAACCATTAAGGTTTGAGCTCCGTGCACAACCATGATATACCATAGAGAACAGTAACAAACACCATTCACGACCAAAATCGACTTTGTTCAGCGAATGATACGACTATATTCTACCAAGGTAAACTTTTTCAACTGTTGACATATCATGCACTGGATGCCTGCGTTGTTTGCTGGTGAGTAGTTGCTTATAAAAAAAAATAGTCTAATTCATATGTGCGAGTTAGGCCTGCTGCTCAGAATGGTCAAAGGCTCTAAACTCCAGAACGATGTTATAGAGCAGGAGCTTGAACCAGTCTGTGAAGCTAACGCACGTTAATATACAACTTCTTTAACTTTAATCCGGTATAGAGCTATATTGCACAGTTCAGAGGAAGTAAGAAGTCGACTGGTGTATTTTGGCCGTACCCGGTGTCAGGGTATGTAAGGCTAAATTTATCGTAAAAACTAGACATTCTTTTACATGAAGCTAATGGGAAATAATTTTCTGATAAAACTTCACAGATATAAATCGAATGAACATAAAATGGATGGCAATATTTGAGTCTAGATTGCAATACTGTTTAACAAGGGATACAACAAACAAATAATTATTATGGGTAACTACGCCAAAGTGGTAAAGGGTAAAAAATTTGGAAAACAATAGATAAAAACCGTCAAGGCGTTTAGCGTCCTTAGATACCCTGATTTTTTACTATTCATCGAATGGAAAGACAAAACTGAAAATGTACACAATTTTTGCACTATCATAGGAAGTTTTATATTTCGCCTTCAAACTCATTGTAACACAATATTATTTTGGTCGATAATGTTGGGAATTCTAGCCATATTAAAATTCGTGGCAATCCATACATATTCTTCCGTAAATAATAGGAGGAATTCCGCTCATGATCGTACGTACGGAAATCCGTTGATAACCTACCATGGTTATGCTCTATCATAATTTATGCTCTACCACATATAATCTTCAAACATCCATGTACTACAATCTACCATACATAGTCTTTAAACATCCATGTACTACCATCGACAATCGTTTTTTGACAAACCTTAAGCAACCAATATTGCCTAGACCACTATCGACCTATATATAGTAAAATCAACGTTATGGTTTGGTCGACATATCTACCATATTATTTCATCATACATAACCGACCTTAATCTCTCATACACCACTATATTCTACTACATATAATCACAACCATTATTTCCTACTGGGTTGAGTAACAACGGTCTACAACAAGATACCACCAGATACAAGTTTTTTTTACATCCTGCATGTGAATGTTCCCGCAAGATGTTCACAATTGCTACGTTTTAGGGGTGGAAAACATTCTAGTTAGCTTCCTCTTGCTAGCTTTCACGCAATACCTAATGGACAATAGATGTAAGAAAGAATTGGTGACAAGGAATATAGACATAGCTATTGCGTAAAAAGAAGATATTGTCGCTCATACTGTGTTACAGTGCATGCAAAACTTAGGAACAAGAACCAGCAGATCATGAGTATGGACTACTATTGTTAGAGATTCAATAACGTTATGCAGTCTTGACCTTTAGATCAGATTAAATACAACAGTAAATTATGATAATGATATCCTTGCTAGATATTTAGCAAGCGACTAAGCAGCCTTATTGTATTAAGGTACACGAGTGAGGAAACAGAAACAACAACGAACTATGATCGTAAACGACAATGATCACACTTTATGCATGCAGTTTTTCAATTATAGAAGACAAAGAGAACGACACAGAACATCGCCTACATGAACCACCGTGAACTAGCTTGTTAGAGATTCAATAACGCTATGCAGCCTTGAGTGTTCTATAAGTTTAAAAACAGTACATCATGACTATGGGCCTATTTATTTAGAGATTCAATAAGCGTTCATGCAGCTTTGCTATTACATACAAGATCATGAAAACAACAGCAACTATGACTATAAACCAGTATGAACTAGTTTGTTAGAGATTCAGTAAGCGCTCATGCAGCCTTGCTTCTACATAGAAGATCATGAAAACAACAGCAACTATGACTATAAACCACTATGAACTAGCTTGTTAGATATTCCATAAGCGCTCATGCAGCCTTGCTTTATAGAAAAGATCAAGAAAACAACAGCAACTATGACTATGGACCTAGCTTGTTAGATATCCTGCAAAGGAGGGTCCATGCAGCGCTGGATAGCTTCAACTATAGTTGACTACTGAAGAAGAAATTCCCGTGAGGCTACCCATTCAACTTACCTATGGCACCTGAAAAGAAAGAGAAACAACACTATATGAAATTCTGCTAAAGAAGAAAAGTATTTTCCAATATCTCATGATGTATGTAGAGTACAGCAATAACTTCATGTATCAACCAAAGCAATCTCAGGGACCAAAAAGACAACAGTTCATAAGAATAATTAACATTTTCTTAGAAGTCAGTAGAATATTAGAAACCCAACAGGTAGAAGCTACAGCAGCAACGACAAATTCTTAGAATGGGCAGAAATCTCTAAACTAAACCTTTAATGAAGTATTGTCCACAGTAATATCAATAACAACCAAATGAAAAGCTAGAGCTTCATTCTACAAACTTCAGCAACCTCAGAGCGTATTCTAACACTTTTTCTTATGAAAAATTAAGAATTAGATCGTAAGGTCAATGATATGTTGTATAGCATTCTTTGAAACGTAGATTCATACGCAAGTCCATTTTGCAGTTGTGTTAAAATTAAGCTTGAATTGGAAATGGCACCTGCGTACTGGAAGCGAAGATTTTACTGATTGTTTTTTGGAAAGCAGCATAAACGCCAGAGTAAATTATTTAACTGCCGGCTCATGCAAAATTACGACGGCAACAGTTAATCTACAGACACTGTAGTAAAACCCAAAGTATCGATTCCGTTGTTTTTTGCTTGTTTGTTTGTTTTCAGTATCTTAAAGTTTCAATAAATTTGTAATTTCAATCCTCGCCAGATGCTTTAACTTGTGGTTCGTCCCATGAAATTGCCTATTTATGCGGCTTTTGAACCACAATTTACTTATATACGTACAAGTAATTAGTGAGCCCCTTCCGCCTTGCATTTTCGAATGCTTCAGCATCAGAATTTACTAAGCCGAATTAAATAGACTTGCTAAATTTCTTTTCATTCTGAGATGGAGAAGCAGCACGCTATCATTCTCTCAGCAATACCCGCTCAAATTTTCACAACAACTACCACGAGCCAACAGTTGAGTCATTCTGTTTTGTGTGCCATCATACACACGATCTATAAAAAAAATTAATAGTTTATCTCACTCGTTCGTTTTGTAGTTAGTGGCACTTGATCCTCTTAATGCCCAACCATAAAGTTTGTTAGCGGTGAGCAAGCGAACAATGCCGGTGCGTCTAATGAACATGTCTGCATATGTTCAATTAGACATGGGTTAGTCTCAGTGGCCAGTCTCACGATATGACAGCTTGATGCAGTGCCACATTTGGAAGCATGGCGAATTACTGGAGCAAAATGTAGTCTCAGGTCTACATAATATTGTGCATGAGCCGTTAGGGTAAGACCGTGGAAGTGAGTTAAAAGAAAATAGGACACAGGTAGAAGCTGAAAAATATAACGATCAGGAGCAAATTACTGTTGTGTGATGAAGTGATACCGGGTATCATACATTTTACTGGATTCATAATTACCCGCAAACTCATTAATTTCATTGTTTAAGTTGACTGGGTTCCAGCACAGTTCAAATTGCTCCTCCATCTGGAGTAATGACTACATACAGGTACTATCGCTTAAAAGCGTTACTTTAACTTATTTCAGGGGTTGTCATGTGTGCCAAAATAGGATATTAATCATTCTGTGGCAAAGAATAGGACATCAAGGTATCAGAGACTCCCTGCAGATTATCAGCAAATTATACAACTTTGGATTCAATCCTTGGAACGAAAATACATTTTTAACCCTTTAAAAAGCGACGAATCAGCCAGCAGCAGTTTTCGCTTATTTTTGGTCCATAAACAATCGTCTACTTATTGATACAAGTCACTGAATAGAGAAGCCATTGTGAGCGATTTGCCTTATCATGGGAACAATCCACAAGCACGAATAATTTGTTTTGTTTTGCCTCTTTCTGACGAACAAAATTTTCCTGTGCAGTGGCAGCTACAACTTACGGAAAAACCTAAAGACTCTTGCAGAGAGTAGTCAAATACCAAAATGATATCTGTCCTGCATTTTTAAATCATGGTTTCCTTTCTTTAGATATGACCAGAGGAATTCCAAAATGCGCATGTCAATACAGAGCAGATTTATTAATTTTTTCGTTCCCTATCAACTAGAGCAGGTAGCTAAAACTCGATCTGTGAGGCGTAAGGTCAAAATTAAGTTTTTGCAGCCCTGCCAAAAACAATTGGCATACATCATGCAGAAAAAAAACATATATAAGTGAACCATAATCTCGCCCAGCATTTTGCTCAGTACAGTTTTTTTAAATTTTCAGAAAGATGGAACTTCCCTTGGAAAAGCCAAGCTACAAGTTTTCATCAAACGAAAAATCTTGCTAACTGGTGAGGGATTCATAAATTGCCTAGGCATAACAGAAGGGTAGAGCTACTCGAAAATCATTTTATTAGAAAAAGTTTAGAAAGTTTGATCTCTAGATTTTCACAGAAATCTGTGTGCGAAAACTAATGTTGGTTAAGCATTGCATTAATATATTATAACTTCTCTTAAAGCGTATCTCACATCGCTAGAAATATTTTGGCGTTGACGTTCCCACAGGAAGATGCTCCCTAAGTTTCGAGCGATACATATCGGTAGCACAGGCAGACTATAGATAACCATCCTTCCCCTGTTTGACTCGAGAATGTCCTATCTTGAACCATTCCCCTGCCTTGTTCATATCACGAAGGCATTTTAAAAGGGTTCTGATATTTAGAGAACGCTACCTCCCTGACAATCTGTTATCGAAGTCTTCACCTGGCCAAGTCGGAGGCAGTCAAACAGTTCTGGGCACAAGTTAACAATGCGGCCGTGTTAAATGAGCCGTCCAAGAATTTAGACGGAGGCACCAACGACCAGGAGTTGACCGATGGATGTACCTTTATTTTCTAACTTCTACAATGCGAGCGGAGGATAAAAAATGCAATGCAGGAGAGTTAAGGGGCGCATGCGAGCAAAATTAATGGCACGAATGAAATGGGAGGTAACAAATGATAATGTTATAGCTAGTCAACGCTTCCAAATAAAGCAATTAAGCTGATGGCTCAGGGAAGAGGAACTTGAATAGATAAAGGAATGCTGAGAGTGGCAACAAAATAAACCTGAAGAAAAGTATGCTGCTCAATCGGAAATTAATGAAAAGCATGCTTCATTGACGTAGGGAAAACAAGCAACAAATACTTTTATCCATATAATTAAGGGTAGTAATTTATCCGCATTCATATGCCCCTATCCTTGGAGAAAATATAAAATGTACTGCTCTTTTCTTTATTATTTTCGAATTCTATATCAAGAAAATGCTACAAAAGATATAAATTTTCATTGCCTAGTTATTTAAGTCTATAGTTAATTATTAATCCATCATTATTAATAAAAATATTATACTGAACTGAGATACGCATATGAACATTCGCCATGCTAGGCAAAGGTATAGTTGTGGGCAATCACGAAACGAAGGGGCTATCCCAGCGAAGCTAGGCCGACTGCCTGCCAAAAATAAAAACCTAACGTGAATTTTTTCAAAGCTTTCGGAAAGCTGAAGTGGACACAAGACTTCCAGAACTCTAGTAGGTATGAGGGTATAAAAAATTCGCTGTCATTTCAGAGCAGTACCAGTGCCGTACTAGGTGAAATAAGTCGTTTTACTGACGGCAAAAAGTAGCTTTGGAGTCCCCATATGCACTGTTTGAGCTTCTGTATTGAGCAACTACGGTAAAATAAGGTCCCAAAACTACTCACTATCTCCTTACCTAGTTATGTTAATCCAGTTGTGTTAATTGCGTCTGTTCCTGTCCTCACGCGGTGCCTTATCGATTTTTTGCGACCTGTAATGCTATTTACTGCCATGTACCAACTTGAAAATGGCACTGATTTTCATTGACTGACATGCACCGTTCGAACGTTGATTTGTCATTTACAGCCATGTGCCGACTTAGAAATGACGTTGATTTTTATTTACTGTCATCTACCGACTTGAAAATAACGTTGATTTTCCATTTACTGCCACGTGCCAACTTGAAAAAAGCGCTAATTTTTCATATACGGCAATGTGCCTGTTTAATAATAGCGCTCTGATGTTTCATTTACTGCCATGTGCCGATTTGAAAATGGCGCTGATTTACATTTACTCTCATGGGTCGACTTGAAAATGGCACTGATTTTTCACAGGGCAGAGCACAGCTCGAATTATATTATGGGCGAACTAACTTAATGTCCTCCCTTAAAACGTACTTCATTCGCAACTTAAAAATTTCAAACCACATCCGACAAAATGTACGGTGTATTTATCGTCTCTAAGTCAGCCCACGCCCACCTGATAAAAACCATTAACGACTCAAACAAAGAAAGAAGTGCCAGATTTCGCTCATACCTCTCGATGGGGCACAAAGATGGATGAAGAGGAATGCGAGCGCACAAAGACTTTGGTTTCCCATGGCAATAAATTGGGAAACGTGGGATCTTTGTTTAGAAGTAGAAGAGTACAACAGTGGACGTACAGCTCCCCAAAGAGTTCCTCATGCACGTCCCCTTCTGCTCGTGAGTGACCTCTTGAGATCTAAACTATTTTCTCTGATCACTATCGGGAAAAAAAGCTACGGGCTTAATGTGAAACAGACGAGAGTTTCAAACAATAATAGCGTATTTAGAATGTGTGTACATATGATAGTGTGTTGCTGGTGAGTTGCAAGTAGCGGCAATTCTAAACAATATTGGTGTGCTAGTGGCTTCGAAAATATATGAAGAAGTACGATGCAGTCTAACGTACAGTCAACGAGAGTTCTAAACAATAATGGCGTGCGGAAGTTAAGTAAAATGATTTGTTAATTATAATTGTAGAGTTATAAGCAGTAAGGTGTGCAGAAGTTAGGTAAAGTCACACGTTTTAGGCTAATGTACAACAAACGAGAATTGAAGCAATGAGTTATTTCCAAATGATACTGACATAGAGAGGTCCGGGACTTAAGTCTTGGCGGCTCTCAGGGAATAAGCATGTGGGTCCATCTGCGGCAACCAATATTATCTAATCTAATGGTGTTGAGAAGTTAGCCAAAGTAATATAATGCGTGCTAATGCGAAACTAAAGCCCAGTGCCCACTTAACGACTTTCGTTGGCGGTAGCAGCTAAGAGTCAACTCAAACTAATTCGACTGCGAAATCGTGTCCATGACTTTAGCATGACGTTTCTTGTTGTAGATTCAAATTGTTCATAATTGGGAGCGACAATTGAAATTTCACCACTGACGCTTGCCATGGTGTCAAAATTGCAGTAGCAGCTGAGACTTTCAGCAATTCTTTCTACAGTTAAGTTTTGCGCAAGCTGAAGCCATTGCCGCGGTAACGTAAATGGATTAGTTGAGTTAGCTCTAGGATGCTAGCGCCAACGAAAGTCGTTAAGCGCGCGACGAGCTGAATATGTTATGATTTAATACACATTCAATGAGTGTTTAATGATTCCTTCACTGGTAAAAAAAATATATATATTTATTAAATTTATTTAAAACACAGTTTTCATTAAAATCCACGTAGCAGTATAGTTACGAGCATATCTTCTTACAAAACATACTAGTTATAGGCATGAGTAAGTGTATCAGAGATCCATTCGATCCGTGGATGGATACGAATGCTAGGTTACTGTAATAACGTCCCCACTTGACGTACTGTGAAATTAAGTGTGGTTCACACCGCAGTCTTTTGACGTCGTCAGGGTCTATCACGCGTCTGAATGTTTTGTTCATTCTTTCTAAACAGTTGGCAACCACAAAGATTTTTACTCCTAGTTCATTCCAAGAGACTTAAATGTGCAAAATTTTGTTCATGTCATTTGATAAAACCTAACTAACACGGCGGCTAACATTTCACCATTTTTTTTGTCGGTAAAAGCACTGTAGTGTTTACAAGGAAGAAAAAAAAAAGTCTGAAAACGTTGTAGTATGTACAGGGAACCAGCCTTAACCCTTCTGATTTGCCTACAATGGCCCGGATATAGGTATAACCCGGCGTAACAGAACAAAAGCGAGGGCTGTAGTGGCGACGACAGGCGCGTAACCGAACTCCGCTTAACATATCAAACTGTTGTTGCAGAATGTTGTTATCCAGCACGGGCTGTGATTGCCAGCGAAGAGTCTAGTTTCTTTCGCAAACATTTTCAATTGGAAAAAATAGCACATGTTTTGCGAGCAGTATAACCCATTCCCAATTTACTTCAAGGACCTGTTGTACGAGAAACTTTAACCTACTTCCAATTTGATATCATGCAGATAGGTACCAAGTTTAGTTTTTAATAATTGGTTGAAAAAAGATAGTCTCTCTAATTTTATAAACTGGCAAACTAAGATCAAAGGAATCTCAACAGGAATCTCTTTGACATATTTATTCACCCGAGTTAGCTCTTAGTCTATTTCGTAGAACTCATGAATCACGTAAAATATCTCATTTGAACGTGTGTCTAGCAGTGAAGATTGCTGGTATCAAGCGTTTATGAAAAAATGTAAACCACTTCAAACCTGAACACCAATTTTTATGATAATAGCACTCCTTGTAACGCCTTCAAATAGGTGAAGTGGGTATGAAAAGGTTATGACATATGGTATTTAAAAGTGTTCAATTTTCAATAACTTAAATATAAATACGGACTAAGATAGATGCGTATTATTGAAAAATATGATGTCTGCTGATAAAATTTCCCCGCAGCGGGTGTGTGAAGTCTTCTTGATGTTACACCCAATGAAAAACCAAGTATAGGTGCCGCACTTCAGGAAAAAGCCATTCACTCTATCTGAAGCATTCTGAATATGAAGAAGCAACGCGCTACTGCAACTTCACGCGCAATGGCTACCAATAAAAATAAAAATATTCAATCGTCCAGCAAGTTGATGGCTTATTTGGCGTCCTATTATAGTCTAAGCACCATTTAGAGCGTTGTTAATATAAATCAGAGGCCAATTTAAACCATAAATAAAGGCATTGGCTATCGAAAGAAAAATTCCATTCATTCAATTACTGCATTCCGAAACGGCGTTAATGCAAGATATATGAAGGGATTATGTACTGAAATTAAAAGGATACCAATAAACCAAGCGAGCAAATGTAAATAAAATCATATTGTTAGTGGTAGTTACTATGATCCATTTAGAAGCGAAGTTTAAAACTGGTACCTGAAGCTAAATCTACTCAGTGAATTAAAAAAAATTACCCTAAATGTAGAGAAAATGTAGATGATACTACGTTGATGTAAGCAAAGAAAAAGTATTTTGATAACAGTTGAAAACGAGTTAGTAATTGCCAGAGCAAATCAATAATATTAATTACCGTAAAGAAAACCCTGACACTATCGAGAGGTGTTTTCTCCACATTTGCAAGATAAAAGGACTTTTAGCTTTTCACATGAATTTTGTCTCGTCTAATAAGTGCACTGATTTTAAATGAAAAATTGATTAATGTTTTCATTACCAAGAATATACTGTCTTGTAATCATTTAACAAGAATTATATCGTATGAGGCTTCAAGGAACGAGGACCAGTGGACAAGCTGAGTTACTTACAATTTCTATATGCAACTATTTAATATATAAGTACGTGTTGTAAGGTAACTAAAAGAAAAATGGGACACACACGAGTCTTTACCATTCTCTCATTTTCTCAAGAACAGCGAGGACTTTTCCATCAAAAAAACCACCGATCTCAGGTTTCATCTCTCCTGTTTCTTAGGAAAAACACCATATGGAACGTCCATCTATGATTCACCATGAGAGAAAGGTAAACCAATGAATGGGAATAGGTATGCAGACAATAAAGATGCAGCACATCTATTGCGGAAAGGATAAAGAAAGAACGTGATTGATAAACCTTTATGACAACCATGGTACCAGGAAAGTTAGGTTTTGAGGTATTCAGGATGAAAAATAAATATTGGGTGAGTGCAAAGCTGGAGCTGGGAAATTAGCTCAACAAGTAGACTCCAAACAAAGGAAACAGTGGTAACTTTACTTACCAAGGAATGACATCCCTCGACCATTTTGTGACAGGGATAATTGCTGCAGCCCTGAGCAGTCTGCAAAGTGAAAATCATATTCAGTGGCTCCACTCCCAAAACCTGCTTGTATTAAGCCTGCAATGCCAAACAAAAATGTGGATTTCGGTGAAATAACACTGCATGTACTTTGTTAAACGTAGGATAACTGGCATAGTCTACGAAATAAGAAGCACACATAACTGACATCCTCCACCCACAAAAATAAAGACACTTTATGATTAAACTCAATAAACTTAGTAGGCAAAGAAAATATTAATTCTCGAACAAAACAATGTTTCTTATTCTTCAAATATTCAATAACTGTGGCGGCCTACAACAATCTATTCAGTGGAAATTACATTCAATGATACTATTGAAAAAGACCCGATGAAAACACGTCAGATGCTTAATATTTTCTTGACTAGTCAAATTGAGAATAAAAATAGCGTCCACACATGCTACTATATAAGGGCAATGTGCGACGTGAAAATGACCTTCAGTGACAGCGATCCAAGGCTGTTTTTGAAATGTCTTTCAGTCCTCAGAAAAAATTGCAGGGTACCGATAGAAGAAGCGGTTTTTTGAACTATAAGAATAGGTTACAAGAGACAACTGCATATGCTTGCAATCGGAATAAAGAAATTACGTTTAGTAGTAATTTTGTTTTGTGCTTGGCGTTGCAAGACACAAAGAAAACGTAAATTTTCTCAAAATTTATCTCACAAATAGAAAAATAATAATAAAACCGTCGTTTATACGGCCCCAGTGCCAGTATCACTGCTGCGGTTGGGCTGAACTAAGCGTTGCTCACCATTCCTTTCTCTAAACCCTGCATACTTTGCACTGCAGTAACGGTCTAAGATTTTGAGCGCAAAATCTATGTTTGTACTACTTTCATTTACGTGAACGTTTTAGACCTCATACTCGCATCACTTTTTTCAGCACCCTAATACATATGCAATCGTTCAAGTGCAGGACTGATTTACTTCTTCTTCTATTGACCCTTCCAGCATGGACTACACGTTCCCCATAAAATCAAATTACATAATACTCTATACACGGGAGCACTGTAATACTTTATTTGCACCATTTTTTTTTTTTTTTCAATTACCCCATGCATGCATTCGTTCAAGTGGAGGACTGATATGCTTTTCTTTTTTCATCCGTTGGCCCCCTTGCGGTGAGTTCAAGTTCCCGGAGAAAGAAGAAGAAAGAAAGAAAATTAGCTAGCAAGTTGTGTTTACCTTCAAAAGACCACTTAGGGGCGATTGCGCATCCATTATAGCAGATAACTTGAAGCGTTAAGTAAAGCCTTTATAACCTAAAACAATCTGCATAAACAAGGAAGGCTCAATCCAAGGGCAAATTATGCCAGCACGCTTATCTCATTTTGAGATTGTGCATATGCTGAGGGATAAAGCTTGAGCCTTCCCACCTGATCCCATCCATAAAAAACGACATGTTTAGGTGCGTTCTGTGCACATAGGAATTGTGGCATCAATATACCCAGATAGCAGTTGGATGCGCTTAAAGACTCAACGTCAAAAATTTCTCTTACGTGGTAATTTTCACATACTGACTGCATAGCTTTAACTATTACGATGCTGATATGCAATATGCATAGGTAGACCTATAGCTGAAACGGCGACGATTTTTCTAATAAAAACAACATTATTAGCAATCACATGAGGCTAACTAAAACAACCTGCATGAATTTCTACAGCTCGAAGAGTCACCACAACGACTGAAGGCTATCGTATCATTACGACGCAAATTTTCTGACAAAAATAGACTCTAATTTAGATGAATATTGTCCGGTGATTACACTTGTCTTGTTTTACAAATTGGGGTGGAGACGTAATATAAAGCATAACAAAAATTTGTTAAAAACACTCCATCATTTTGAAATAAACATTTTAAGATTATTTTTGTCGAGCTTTTGCATGTTTCGTTTTTGTATTGTACGAAAATTTAAATGTAAAGGGTGCATATTTTATCGGTAAGCTTTGCCAGGGCAATAAAAAATATATCTACTACTGTAGAAGCCAGTATAGTTACATATTTCGGTCGTGTTTGTGCTTTAGCCCTCACCACTCGATATACCTTCTATTAAGTTTATCAACGTAAGTAATCACCAATCCTTAATTGATGTTTTTTTTCTACAGAAAAACGCTGAGAACATGTTCAGCAGCCTGTCCTTAAAGTTTTGACCATTTATTTTTTGTAATTGGCATATAAATAAATCATTATATTCAGTGAAGCATAGATTTCAAAAAAGCCACAAATACTGTAAAAATAAAAATAATGGAACAACTACAGGTAAATGTATTAACTGATAACAATCATTATACAGTAGTAATCACGAGCATGAATCTAACTTTAGTACAGGCAATGTCAATATGTCCCGATAAATTGTTAAGCGCGTGCTCGCCAATTAAGAAATTTCATTTTGAATCGAAATTTATGTGCTCTATACTGCCCTGCACAAAATGCATGCTTTTTAAAGTAGCATTGTTTGACGCATCCAAAATAATTGTTCACATTCGCGTTTATTAGATTATTAACTTGATATATCACTATCAGGAAAATATGTAGCGTACTACTGTGAAATCACAACCATATAAGAGCTGGTTTTTTTATCAGGAAGAGCATGTACTTAGCCAGAAAACTTGTAGCAGAGAGTACATTTCATTTATGAACATAGACATCTACTGGTAGCAGTGTTATGCTGCGATTTGCACAATGCAAGCTTATGCAGAACTGGATGCTCGGATGTTCGTCTCGCACGTCGCTCATGCTTCATTATCTACCCTGTCGACTTTAAATATATATCGGGACGAGGTGCGGACTGTACATTAGCGCATCAAGTTGAGCGTGTCATTGTTTTGTGTCGTCCCGGTATCAAAGTGTGAAGTCATAGCAGAAATTTTAGTGTTCAGTAGAATTTTCGGTGGTAGAAGGCTTTTATTTCACGTATCAGTGCCTAGATAATTACTTCAGTTTCTCATACTATCGAACCAATTTTCTGTCACACTTTATAGGATTTATCGATCGCAGCATCCAGCTGATCCCCGCGCCATCTCTTGAGGTCAGGAAATACAAACTTTAAGAGGGATTATCGTAATCCCCACAGTATCCGATGTTATATACTTTTGTATAAGAAACATGATTGCTTGTTGCCAATAACGTAATATGCAAATAAATAAAACCAAGGTAACGGTCAATCAATTGCATCAGACAGCGCTTTTACCGGGGCACGTATTACTTATTTTCTTTCGGAGAATCTCCTGAACCCAATAACGAATTTTCCTTACAAAATAGTGTCCGATGAAAAAGTTCGGTCTCCGTTTCAATAATAGAGTCTCGCACGTAAAAGTGAAGACCGGTTTTATATGTAACCTTAAGAAGAGAATTGATTATTGCGAGTAGAACAAGAAATACATGATTGGCGAATCCGACCAGTGATACGGCAGTGCGGGTTTATATATGCATATATAAAATTTTAGAAGCGGTACCCATGACGTTGTATATTATGCTATTGTTAGCAGGTGTAACTGACAGGTCAAACAACTTCCGGCGCATCGGATCAATCGATACACTTCAACAAAAGAGTTCTCCCTCGATTACCTTCTAAAGAAAATTTGCCTTAGGCGCAAGATTCCTACGGTGAACCACTGCAGATCACTGCCTGTGTCCTGAAGAAAGTTCAAAATATCATACTTAAAATGCTACCATTGGGCTGTAGTAAATTAAGAATCATTCAAGAACAAAATCACACCGGGATAACTGTCAGCTGACAAGCCATTTATTTTGTTTGAAAGAGATGGCGATGCAAATAAAAAAATTACAATTTTAACATAAGCAGCAGAGGGCAATGATAAAATTTGTTAAATATTGGTGTTTTTGTTAAGATATAATCCCTGAGCGATAATTCAGCAGTGATGAATCGACCACCCGGTATACATTATATTTGAAAATTCAGTCATAACCGTCAGTGAATTCAGCATACTGAATATTTCCAAGGGACTCAATGCATGGAAGTGACCAGCGGTTTTTTTAATAACACACCTATTAACGACTAAGCAAAAGCATAAAATACGAACCAGCTGTTTTTTGTCGCAGCGTACGTTATGACACTACTATTAAATAAACAACTTACAGTTATTAACCACGATAGTGAATAGCTAGTTGTTCTTTCCAAGAAATTATAACGCCAATAAATTGAATACACGCGTGTTGCTTCTCAAAGAACAATAACCGAACGAAATTGTACAGTGAAAATTTTATCTCCTCAAGGAAAATAACCTCAAAATATAGTCTATGCATCTTGCTATTCCACAATAAACTAACTCTACAGCGCTGAGAGGACAATGTGTTTCTCAGCAGACAATAGGCGTTACCAAACTTAAAAATAGCCTAATAAATTTCTATTTACTTCCCACCACGAAATTGTATTTCAAAATTATTAAATAATTTATTTACCGCAAAGGAAAATTACAAAAATAAAGGAATTGTGACTTCTCACCAGACAATAATCTTGGAAAATTAAATGCATAGATAATTTTTTCGTATCCAAAAATAACCTCACGAAATACTGCCCTTGCAGTTCAAGAAATGCATTCACGAAATTCAATAACGAGTCGTTTTTCAACAAACACTAACTTCGCAAAATTAATTAAATAGCTAGCTTGTTTTCTATCCACAAAGATTCTCACGAAAGTATGTTGTTTTTCCTTCAAGGATATAAATTCACAACACTAAATAGTTTGCTGTCCTTTCACGAGAAATAACCGCACTAAATGAAATAAAAAAAATGTCTCTTCCTCCACTTTAACAGTAGCAGTGACAGTAGCAGCACGTCACAGCTCAACGAAAATCAGCTTTCCATGTCCAAGTCACCTTAATTATTCTTACCGGAAAAGCTGCCGCGACATTAGCGATAAGTCAATTTTTCTGGCCTCTACGCCAGGCCGCCGCAGTTATAAACCATAACTGATCGACCGAATAAACTCCGTGGATAAATGAAGGGAAAAAGACCGGGGTATTGCATTCAATCGTCCGACGATGCGTCCGTCTCCTTTTTCTTCCCGTGCTACACTATAGAGATATTTCTTTACGGGCCGCTTTGTATTGTATAGTGTGCACAAGCACCCGAGAACGAGTCGGGCTAACGATTTGTTATCTGTCCTAAAAGAATCGGTGAGACTTTTCCAGTGGTAAAATCCGGAAGGAAATACGTCGCCGATTTTTCATCCGACGCCGTCTCGACTGGCAAAACAAATCCAACTGACTGTACCTACTGAAAAGAATAAGACGAAGAATAATAATATAAAAAGTGCTTTACTTTATTTATTTCTAGATCCTCCATGTTGTTATTCGGAATATTTTGTTGAGAAATGGCGTACTATAATTGTTTAATTTTACAATTGGCCAAAAGCAAATTTTGATGAAAATCAACTTTAGTCATCCATATCGATGAGTAATTGAAGAAAAGAGGATCCAGAGCGTTGACAGAATAGAATCAGAGTAATATTCTGATAGTCATAGCCTACTGTTCGTTCAGTGTATTAACGATACTCTGTAGATTCAGAAGGAGTTTTTAAAATTTATATACGTATCTTAACATCATCTTACTCGGGCTGTGATACCTGACTATTAAGGCTCTTTCTTCTAATGCAGTGTTTTCAAACCTTTTCGAAGTGATTATCCCAAAAATCAATTTCGCAATCATTAAGTACCTCCTTCAGTACATAGCAGGCAATAACTGATATTAGTTTTGCCCAAGCACATGATGAACTACACACTACACAGGCCATATGACCGGCTATTTTTTCTCACACATAATATCCATATATACCCCAAAAAGATGGGTCCATCTCCCCACTGAGGTAATGGACCCAAGGTTGGTTAACACAGCTCTATGGGATTACAGTACGCGAAACAGCTCTTGAAAGAAAACTGAACGGTTTGAGCCCAATGGAGTTGAAGAATTGGCAGATTATAAAATCGTCAAGAGATGTAAATAGAAACACACAGTTTATATTACTAAAAGGACAGCACAGAGTATTGCGTTTTGACAACAACTCAGAATAACCCAATCATTATTTTACATTAGGCTCAAGTAACTCACAATGCGTTGCATTATTATTATTACATTCATCGTACTCAAAAGTAGTAAATACAGTTTATTGCGTAAATGAATGCGATTTTAAATTGACCTCAGTCATGAAGGAAAAAAATTAAGCTTTGACCATATCCCAGCATTCTTAATTAGTTCATTGCCCATTTCTGCCGTATTTTTATTTCAGTCTTATATTTTTCCAAAGGAAACTTAGAGTCACTGTTGCTGTTTCAAGAAATATTAGTACGTGAATAAACTTTGCCCTTCAATAGCACCAGCGAAAAAATACGCTAATTAAAGACTGTATTCAATGCGGGTCGCAATGTTGAGCATCACGCAATACAAGTTTTCTTCACTGCATGTATACGTAGTCTGAAGATCCGTTGATTCCATCAGTAAACATTAGTTTCCAAGGAGATCCATGCTAATGCCACGAATAAAACTTGTGCAAAGGACGACTTCAAAAGCCCCTACAGCCGGCATTATCACCCTAAAATAAACTGTAACCAACGTCATCCCGAAGAAATGCTACGATCTTAACATCCATTAGTTTATGGAGAGAATGTTCATTTCTGGTTGGTATCTCGGAAACATCACTGTCTCCCATTAGGAGAATTGCCAAAAAATCGGCCTGCTTTCGCTGATATATACTGCAGTAACGTACAAACTTTGTCGCCGACTCCAGAGCTGACATAGCGTTTCTCAGGGATGCTTGTTTATGGGTCGCTTCCAGCAAGGCTTCCTATATTTCGCTTATTGCTCTGCCGATGGAGTTTCCCTTTTTAAACGTCCTATTCCAATCATTAGGAGGGAGATATAAAGGATGGTTGGATGCAGGGATGAGTGTGTGCGCAGAGGTCTACCATGTGGAATACAGCATAATATGGTAGGGAATTTTTTTTTTTTAACTTCACACGAAATAAAAATAGATGAGGGTGGGATGCATGAATGAGCAGGCGTCTGTGCTTATGCATATTGATCACAGCATTCTGTTGGAGTTCATATACTATGGTCTTTTTCTACTCTGGATTTAATCAGCTTAAAATGAGTTAGGATTGAATGTGGGAATGACAATGTACATGTGTACACAAGTCAACCGTTACACTGCATCATATTTTGTTTGCCTTTGTTTACAGTAAAGATGCAAATATAAATGATATACAATGAGACTCAATTCATATGCATATATGAGACGTGATTGGGCCCATATTTGTGATGGTAATTCATGCACATATTGTAAGACCTGAAAAAGTTTATATCTACTAATGTAAATGCATTTAGCGAGTTGAAATATACAAAAAACATTGTAAAATTTGCCATAAAATATACTGATATTTTATAAGAGAACCATCTCATATAGGAGAGAAGTTATATACCCATACATATACATATATATATTTGTCAGATCTAAAATTATATAAATCTATCATAGATAGAAAAGACCATGTGTTCTCATGCATGTGTGCGCTGTGACATAAATCACGATGGAATGGTCATCATTTCCTTATACATGGCAGCCATTTTGAAAGAGGTGCGTAAGCAAAAGGCTTGGATGAGAGGAAAAACATTGTAGAGAAGTTTCAACTTGGAAAATTCGAAAAATTACACCATTATGATTGCTAATCCAGCAAATATGCAAAATACGCTCCAAACCTCTTTGCCATAGGTTATCCATTACAAAAATCCCTAAATCAGAAACTCTTTAAGCTGTTAAAGTCTTGCTTATCTATTTTAGAATTTGTACTCAAATGAAATTAACAAACAGGAGCAGCAGCAACAACAGCCAAAAAATACTTTTTTCTTGTTTGTAGCACACTCGTATTGCTAGTTACTCATTACTCAACTGCCTACGCCAAAATTGTTCCCGCGGCATAAATGCTTCTAATGCAAGGATCGAACTATTCAAGCGTGCGTTCAGCTTATCAGTGGACGTTCATCTCGCAGGGAATGTCGTGCGTTCAGCTTATCAGCGGACGTTCATCCCGCAGTGACTTTCGTGCGTTCAGCTTATCAACGGACATTCATCTCACAGTGACTGTCGTGCGTTCAGCTTATGAGCGGATGTTCATCTCGCAGTGACCATCGACAGCACAGATGCAGCATAGCGTTATCAAGACGTGCGAGCTGGATGTCGGCACATAAGTTGAGTGCGTGTTTGTTTAGTGTGACCGTGGCATAAGAAAAGAGGAATCTTCAGCCAAATTGAAAGAATTTGAGTACGATAAAAGTGGCCGTAAAAATTATTGTAATTTAAATGCGAAAGTGAAATTTTAATAACATGTTTCCTTAACTGTTAGAGGAACTTTACTGCAGAGCAATATCAAAACAAACAATACTGTAGTTGTTGTTTTTATGTATATTCCTCCATATCGTCTCCGATTATCATTTGTAAACGTTTGCTGTAGTCCACTTCATCTAGAACACAGAATATACAAAAATTACTAGTATAATAGAGTTTTACATTTTATAGATGAGCTAGCAAAGTAAAACAACATTTAACGTTAAAATACGCAGCTAAATCTACGAAAATTCCTTCCTGAAACGAGGTTCATTACGGCAGTTTGAAGTGAAAGTTGCCTAATGTACAGCACTTGCGATCGAAATCAAAGAAACGAAGTTCTGTGGAGATGAACAGTGAAGGAAGCTCTCCAGTATCTACGACATCCGTTGTACACTACAGCCCCAAGAGTTGTGGACTGAGGAACGGAAAAAGCGCTAGGGCAAGATTTCATCCAACCAAACTTGAACTGGAGGCAGGAAAAAACGTCTCTCCGACTGGGAAGGGGCATGGAGGGAGTAGACTTTTTTCTTACATTTCCAGACAGCCAAGGAAGGAAGAGTAGTATTAATTTTCATGAGGGACTGGAACGACAGCAAGAAAGAAGAAGAAGGCCTTGCATGGGTGCCCAGTAAAACAGTTGCTTGAGGCTTCTGCACCCAGGAGGAGCTTGACAAGGTCTTCTACGAAAATGAATAATGGGTACAGTTGAACAGTACTGACCTACGGGCATATTTTTCATTAAAGTTTCGCTACCATAATGCATCACACATCCTCGTTTCAACGAAGTTATTGCTATCAAAATTGATGCACAATGTGGATATTGAAACTAGAAGTAGGTAATGTCAGTACTTTCAGCCGAAAACTTATTCAATCCACAGATGTGCGAATGCTCTATATAATAAAAAAATCGTACATCAGAGTCGTACTATTTTTTCAAAAGAAGTCGTGTATCAGTAGTATTTGTGAAGTCAATATTTTACTATGAAGTTAAACATGAACAAAGACTGCAATATATACATATATACATATATAAATATTAATTAATAATGTTATACTGTTGCGACTTGAAATTAAACACTCAGCTGAGTAGAACAATTTTAGTTTTTTCTGCAATCCTACTATGCCTATAGGTCTAAGGTGTATGCAAGTAATTCATATAACATACTGTCATATAGAACTCTTACTTGTCATCTATCCCATCTATCTACCACTGTGTAACTATGTATTTTTCAGCCTTCGCAAGGTACATAACCTGAATGTACGTACGCTCCTACTTTATTATGTGTTACAAGAATTGCAATACCTAATTTCGTAAAGCTGTTCTCAGTCAGTACCAAATATCGTACATTATTCATAACAACGTTTCAACTCCTACCATGCAATTTGGAGAAAAATCACACTTCTTTTGGATTAAAATACTTCTTAGTTACCTTTCATTTCCATTTAGAACCACCCATTCTAGCTATCATCACCCAATCCTAGCTATAAAACTGAATTCTCAATAACTTTTTTACCTATCATCCCACAATGCAAAAGATAAAACCCTTTTATAATAACTTCTAAGCTATCAGCACGCAATCCTAGAAATCACAGTTCATTTACAATAACTCTTTTAGGCTATCTTCACGAAATCCCAAGAGCCACATTTCCCTTAGTATAACTCTTTTGCTTACAAAATTTTCCAGTAAAAAGGGCATGCCTTCGAAACGCTAATCTCATGTAATCCTCTATTAAATTTTCCTTAACATTGGGGTCAAATCCTGGACTAAGTGGGTTCGAAAGGGGAAAACGAGCTTGCTGCCTGCTCCTTCTCATATATAAGGGGGTTGCGAGCAAAAGGGCATCCGGGCGCCCGAGGGGAGCACATCAGGGGGCGGCGAAAATAGTTGCCACCGAGCTGTTTTGACCATTATACCAGTTGCCGTAAATTTTGATAACGAGAATTTATTTTTATCGCTATCGTAAGGAGCAAAAAACAAATTTCCGAAAGTTTGACTGGACTAGGAAAGTGAAGCCTACGAAAGTTCTCTTTAAAATGGGTATAACTGAGAAACTTTTGTGGAACGCTAAGCACCATTGCAGATTTCCCGACGCAACTTACTTCTCTATATTAGAGCTTTCAGCTCTTCAGCAGGAATTTGACACTCACGCACCGAGCTTCTTGTTTTTCTTTATTATTTTCTTTTTTTTTTTCGACAAGCTTTAGGGACGTGATCTGAGTATTCTTTTGAAACTTGAACATGGGAGCCCTTATGAAATGTTTTATATCCGAAGAGCAAGTTTTTCGCTAACGCTCTGGAAGCTTCACAATGTATGTTATGTATACACTCATTAAAAAGAAATAACACTTGGGCAGCTTCTTTTTTCAAATATTATTAGCTTTTGATTTAGTTTTTAAAAAATGTTCAAGAGTGATACGAACCGAAAGTGGGGCTGTATGGGCGACAGTGTGGAGCTCCACTCGATCGGCAGTGCTCTGTGTGCAATGCCCAATCAAGAGATGGGAAGGGCTCAGTGCCAATGAAACTGTAGTCACATGAGGTTGTGCTGCAATGCAAAGGCTGTGACTTGCTACGAGGAATCTACTTTGGCTCTAGAATAAATGTTCTATATTTACATTTACGTAGACTATTCATTTTAATGCATACTACAACTCAACACAGACGGACAGTTTAAAAGATGTACAGAAGGGGCCAAACAGTCGGACGGGTTATTGCAAATGCCGTTGTGAATTTCAAAAGACACACCGCACGAATTTTTGGAGCTGAAAATTGATACTCGTCTGTACAGGTAACTGCAACGTACTAGATAAAAAATTCACAACTTTAAAAGTTGATTGAAATTTTGCGCTCTCATTGCATTTTAGGCGAAACTGAGTAATTAGAGAACCTCCCTCAGCGAATATACTTATTACATGTCACAACGGAGATCAGGATCTTTCATTGAATTTAACGCCATAGGTCAGCTGACAGCGACCGATAGAAGACCGACTTGTTTAATTGACACAATTAAATCAGCGAGCAGAAGAAGATCAAAGCCAAAGCAGAAAATCGACGAAGAAATGACTCTAAACGAAATTTCGACTCTGTTCGTTATGGCAGGAATTGAACATTTACCGAGTCTGCTCTCGTACGATACAGGAGCCATAAGAGACAAACTTCTAGAAAGAAAAGATGAACAGAAGTTATCAAATCCTTTTTTTTTTGAAAAATCAACGATCACTTTCCACACGAGAACTGTACATTCATCCAATTGCAGAGATAAAATCGGTATGGGGATTAATTACATATCTTCGTAATCAGTACATATGATACAGACTTATGGTTTGCAACACCGTGCTGCAGAGGTCAGTGTTCATTTGCCGGGCAACACTCTGCAATCGTACGCTGAACCAATGACCGGACGTCATGGTAGAATAAAAGAAGGTACTTGCACTTCTAAGGGAACAGCATCAACCAATAGCAGAGCTCCTTTTTTCTCTCCGCTCGTGACGTCACCAAGGTACATGGCTACGGCTCCGAGACGCAACGCTGCCATTGCCAGACGTATAACAGCTAGCCCAGTCGGAAATTATGGTTGTGATTATAGTAGAACAACTATGATTATGGTCGAGACTTTGGTTGTTTATTATCGATATATCCTCCATATTCAACCATTTATGGGGTGCAGT
>LQNS02276924.1:25602869-25665531 GCA_001587735.2 Parhyale hawaiensis | reverse complement strand
CAAACATCCATGTACGACCATAGACCTTCGTTTCTTGACAAACCATAAACAACCAATATTGCCTCCACCAATATCGACCTAAATATACTAAAATCAACGGTATGTTATGGTTGACATAGCTACCATACTGTTTCATCATCCATAATCGACTTTAATCTCTCATACACTACTATATTCTACTATAATGACAACCATAATTTCCGACTGGGAGGGGCCGTAGTATAAAAAATTCTCAGCCGTGTGCTTGTGAGGAGTGCATTAAGAACTCATTGGCACTTGCTACAATCCATGATTGGATATTGGATGAAGCAAATTGAAAAAATCAAGGTCCTCCCCATCTCAGGATTAATTATCGCAATTTATAAAGTGACCCTTTCGGACTCGTGTTTGCTCCACTGCGGTTCCCTGCTCACTGATGTCGCACAACTGACACAGCTATTACGTGACCCAACAGAGGGCCCTTCAAGCCTCGCTATTGGTTCGTGATGACGTGAATGCTCATGACGTCACTCAGGTAAATTGCTGCAATAAAGGCCCGGTATGATAGTACCTGCTTTTAATTTACGGTACCCTGCTGGACGTTCAACTCGTCCGTCGTTCCAATTACCCAGTGAAAGCCATGTCCCTTATGCCACTGGAAAGTAATTCATTTGAACGATGTGCGAATTGAACGTTCTCTCATAATTTGAACGTGCGGTGACATACAGTGTGACCTAGGATAAGAGACCATCACGCGAGATAAAGATAATGTTATGAAGATGCTGCTGAAGACAAAGCTACCGTCACTGTGTGGACGACAATCATGAATAATAATTGTCTCAGTACAAGCTAGCTTTGATTGGTACAAACTAGCTTTGACCGAAGTAGGCAACTGTAAGATGTAAAACTATCATTGTTCCACCGTAATCAAATTAGTANTAAGATGCAAAGCTATACAGTGTCTGTGTATGGAGTTTGTAAAACTATTGGAAAACTATTGTTGTTGCAACATCAAAAGGTTTTCCATTATAAGATGCAAACTCATTACTTTCCAACTTTGAAGCATTCGCAGATGTAATATGAAATTCTCCTTTATTACTGTTTCACTTTAAATAAATGCCCTACATGGACGTCTGCCCCGCATACCATGAAGCACTGCGGCCTTCCTGCCTACAATGGAACGCTTTGAAAGAGCTGCTGATGATTGCCTCCGAAACAAAGGACGAAAACTGAAGTATCAAGATCGAAGAACTGCTCTAAGCCAAGCAGTTCTTCCGGTACTTCATAGTAAACATTTGGAATGGACTGCACTCAGGAGCTGTCGGTGCGGAACAAAGTATTAGATAAAATAGTATCGTTGCTGATTAAAAATAACATATAAAATGCCATCATGACAAAACAAGCCATTTGAAGGTTTTATTTTGCCTGTGACCTAATAAAACAGCAATTCTTTAAACATTCGATGTAAACAGAAAGCATTATCAAAGTAAACAAAAAAAACGAGTTTGGTTGTTGTTCATCTTCATAATGATTTCTGTTGAAATTGAAAGCTTGATGAATTATTATTTTATTAAAAATTAAAGAAAATAAATATGTCTAGTGGCTCGTCTCATCATTTTGGCAATCTACTATATAATAATTCGCATCGTGTTTTTATTTATTTATTTATTTATTTATTTATTTATTTATTTATATATTTATATCTTTCCTGTCACGCTCTATGGGAATAAGATAGGAGAAAATTCAGATTTCAAAATGTAAAAAAAAGTGGNAAAAGTGGGGTACCTTGCAATCTTTTTCTTTAGTATTAGATAGGGGAAAAATAGTTAGTACTAATAGGATAGGAGAAAATTCAGATTTCAAAAGGCGAAAAAAAAAGTTTGGTACCTTGCAATGTTTTTCTTCAGTATTAGATAGAGGAAAAATGAGGAAGCCAAAAGACGGCGGGGGTTTTGGTGAAGTGTTAATTTTTTGCCGTCATTCATAATGACGGCACGGGTCACTAAAAAAAATATATATATCCAATTTCTTAGGCAGAATGCTGAATTTTCAATAAAAAAGCCCAATATGCCGTCATTTACAATGACGGCTCGGGACACTAGTACTCTATAAAATATTCTTTTTCCAAGGAGGAAAGCATATGTAGCAAAAATAGCACCCATGTAGCATGTGTTTTTTTTTCGCTAACAAAGATTATTACCTTGTACGAAATAAATGCAATCGTTACAGAACAAATGAACACCCTGAAGTACATTCGAGTTTTCATACAGCAATAGGAAAATTAATATGAAAGAAATATCCTTATATTAAACAATACCAATCAATTTACCGGCGTATTCGACGATTATATATGGAATACTGATAGATAAAATTGCATTACAACCGAGTGAATTTCAGTTATCATATTAACAACGCCGTGGTAATAAGCTTAAACAGTGGAAACGCATATGGCAACATTTATGAAAAGACGTCCCTACATACAGTAGATATACTTATGTTCAAAGATGGAATTACTACTTTTAATTTGAAAAACCGTGCTCTATGATGAGTGAGATCAAAAAATAAAAACAACAATTCATCATGACATGGTTTTTCCCTCGGATATCTAAATGTTCTTTTTCGACATAACGGCCGGAGCGAGAATCCGGCTGCGGTCTGAGAATGGGTCTGTTAGTTTGTTTTCCGCCAGCTGTCTAATCTAAACTAATTAGTTTTAAGTGCGGAGCAGCGAAAGTTCTTCGAAATTGGTCATTTTCTTATCTTCTTCGAGCTTATATATATTTCAAAAATATTTTGTGACACATCACCAATATTCCCCAACGATGATTCTTGATTGGTTCAAAAGCTTGAACTGAAAGCGGGATTTGTTGCAGAGCTTGTCATTTCAGCAAATATTTATAGCATACCGTCGAATTTTAACAACCAAAGTGACGCTGCACTTCATAGATGTGTTATAATGCACTGCTGAACGTATAATGTTGACCCCATTTCTTCCGTACTTGGGTCATAATACCAATAAGATAGGCAGCTTAATTACTCTCTGTCTTCCACATTAGATTTCAGCTCCAGCACGTACAGCGCAAGGTAAAAAGGAGACGAACAGTGCTTTTATTAGGCAAATATGGAAATAAACAGCATTAAAGCAACGCAATACAAAAGTGCTAACACATACATCTATACTAGGCTTAGAATGCGCTACATCGTCCTAAAGCCGAGGTCCGTTCCCTCTATTTATGTTCATAGCGCAGACTCTAGTCAATGTAGAGTCATCACTCGGACATTTTAACGTAGCGCGGCGGGATGACGGTGTAAATTTTTCTCGGCAATTTAAGCCATTAACGCGAAGTGGTTTTGAAAATACGCGTTCCCTTTTATTTACGGAGGAAACTTCAAGCGTCGCTCACAACTTTTTCACTTGAGTGAATTTACCATCAGCTGCTCGCTTCTGAACACGGGAACAGTTTCAGTAAATTTTAGAGTAAAATTGCATCTGGACCAAAAGTTTCGATGCAATTATCAAACCGAAACCAGAAGCGGAAACTAAAAGTATTTTACTCGGTGCCCGAGATAGAAGGTTATGGCGCAGGAGGCAGTTACAAAAAATTTGGAACGGCAAAGCAGTACATATGCAGTTCAGAAGCTGAGTTCCTACAAATATAGTAACGTGTTAATTAATGGAAAGAACTAAAAATAAAGCGTTGCAGTGCTATATGATGAAATTGCATTGATTTTAAAGGCTGTATGCACATTTTTGATGAGTAATTGAATTAACAATCCTGACCACAGCTGCATTTAATTCCATCTCACTAAAAGAAGATTTTCCACGTAGCTGCGAGTAACATTGATGTTCGAATCTAATATAGTTAGTCGAAGTTGTAAACGATTTTAGCAAACCCTTTGTCAATTCGTTTTATCTCACCAATGGGCATAGTCGAGGTTTATATTCCTCTGATGCATGGAAACACAATCATGAACGATCAGCAGAACATTATCTACCTGGAAGTTTTATGAATAAATGCTTTCATCTACTTCGCCTTCTGTTAATTTCCTGTATTGAACATCTCACAACAATGACGGCTTTTATATCCATTGTGCGCAGATTTAATTCATGAACCTGTAAATGTTCGATTAGTTGTACGAGTCGTTTGTTTACCTCTATAAAGAAATAAACTGAACAAGGCTTCACCAATACAGTAACTATAGTGTCATAAAGTGCTGCGCTTGCACATAACCTTGAGGTCGGATGTTCTTTCCCAGCCAGGGCGGCGAATTTTTGCGACACTTGCGATTGTAGCTCAGCATTCCTGCATTACACCGAGTCCACTGCGAGGACAGTTCCTAACCAAAATTGGAAACAGTGGGGGGCCGCAGTTGTTACATGGGCCTTCCGTCTACGACGTCATATGGCTCTCAGAATTTGGGGTGAGTTACAACGTGCACTCATCTGGAGGCTGGTGAACAGCACGAACTAGTGCATGTGGATTTTTTAGTTGAGGTGTGCGGTCAGTTTGATTTTACCTTAGCAAAAAATTTATATATAAATTATGATGACGTAGTGAGAGTAGTAAAAATGTTTCTGTAACTTTATTAGTTGACAAAGCCAAAACAAGGTCGCAGCATCAGTTTTTTCTTTTTTCAAACATGAATAAAGATTTTCTTTTTCCTCTTCAAAAAAGTAAAAATAAGAATCCAACAGCTAATTTAAGTAGCAAATGAGCTTCAAAATCATGCCGTCAAATTTTTTAACAGCATTTTTAACATTGCATCGTGACTGTTCATAGTGACAAAACTTAGATCGAATTTCATTACGCCATGTGGCATAACGAAGGTTCAGCCATCACTCTTTCTAGTAAATATCAGAAGTAAGATCAAGTCTTCATTATTCCTAGTTGCAAAATCACTCGTCGTCAAATTTCCGAGAGCCAGTACTATGTTCGCACACCGTCAGATTTTATTTCGAATATCTCAATGTAACAGGAACCTCTTTTCACTTTCAGGGCGCCTTAGTGTACAGCAGGACGCAGGCTAATTTCGTCCTTCCTATCCTGTCGACTGCCGCCATGACCACATTTACTGCAGAAGAGCTGTAGTTTTCATGCTCCGGACATCTAAAGAGTCTCAATTAAGACCCGCCTCTACATTATAAATAATGTAAGCAGCACCATACAATTTGCTGTTATATATAAGGGATACTTAAGAGATAATCATACACATCGCGTCGAAATTTGTGCAGGTGTGGGGGCTGTGGAGCCGTACTATCACTAACAAAAATGGCTCAATCTAAGAAGACAAGATGGGGTTGCTTTTGATGTAAAAAACTTCATCTCACGCGATGGCAACTTAAAGTGCTTATACCGGGTTTAATGGCGGTGACGGGGCTATTAAATTCCAGAATATTTCCGGCGGAAAACCGAAGTGTAGCCCTGGAATTTAGTGCATCGCAAAAAGTGGTACAGAAAACAATATTGATTGTTTACTGCGGGTTTAATTTTTCTTTTAAATGGCATTCCTGTAGGAATACAGGAGACGTTTTGCTCAGCCTGGACAATTTTCTTTGATTATTTATTGATTAGGATTGGCGTATAGGCGTATCATTGTTGTTTAAGTTTAAACTTAAAAGAGAAAAACACATTGCCGAAGCGTTCTGACAGAATCACAAAAAGAAGACGTGTGGTCATGAAAAGATGAGCAAAATTGGAAACAGTCAATAAAATGAGCAAAGCAATACGAGAAACGTATCTGCAATAAAATAGATTCCTTTACGACAGCTTTAGGCAAGTAGCTAATATTACAATATAAGAATTGGGAAGCGTTTGACTGGGTTATCAAAGTGGATTTAAGCTAAGCCCACTTGACTTGATTTATCAGAAACATCAGGCAGAAGCATCGGTTTTATCCCTTTGAATCAAGTAACAAGCGCTAAAAGAAACGAGATCGGGTGGAGCCGGCTGAAAATACCCCTTTATAGAACAAGATTAAGATTCTAGAAGACTCAAGGGTAACCAAATTATTCATAGCCCAATGCTGAAAACTGAATGCAAAGGGTTCAAGCCATTGCACCTGTCTTCAGTTTTGTAAAGTTGAGCTTCGAAGGCTTAATTTCAGCGCCCATTCGAAGTGTCCTATTAGTTTCAATGTCACAGACTAGGCAGACCTTAGTAGACAAGTCTTGTAACTAATTCTGATGAATATCAATATTCCTAGTTCAAACAAGCTCTTACGATAAAGCACTAGTCTGAATTAATAGAGGCATATGCCTTGACGCATCCGTTGTAAATTTCTTATAAATCAGAAAAGATATCATAGCTTTCAATAACGTATAAACTAAATGACCGTTCACATACATTTTGGTACCATTTTCATAACAGTTCTTCGCAAGCGTGATGCCAGTAATAAATATGTACTATAAACCTAATATGCAAATGTAGATATTACCTACCATCAGTATTAAATTTAATCGATGCTATGCCTACAGTGTAGAATACATTCTTTCTTTGGCCTTGAATATTAGTTAATAACTCTGTGGTTCTACAGTTTGCTATCTGATGTAGTATGAGATTTATACCTACACGGCAAGAAGTGCAAGAAATCTACTGTAGTACCGCTGTGTTAAGTTGTACTGAATATGTTATTCGGCATTGACAAACTTTCTGAAATGCGATACATTTTTGTAATCGACAAAGCCTGTAATGCTGTAGAATAAAATATAGAGTGCTTATAGTTCATCGTGTGGTACGTACATATCGTTACTTGAGCCTAATTTATAAAATTCTGTTGAGATAAAATTCTCTTGCATTGTGAAACTATGAATTATTGCTACCATTGTTAACAAGCATTGTTTACTAGATAAAAACAAATTCCGTATTAATGACACTGCACAAATGCGGTTGATGTTAAATTCTATTACAGTGCCCCGCAATCTACTACTCGTTCAGAAACGTTCAACAGCAAAACGCCGACTGTTTTTTTTTTTACGAGACTCTCAGTTTTTGCCGCAACACAAAGACTGCAACAGTCACACAAAATGTCATTAGCGGGATTAACTGCCGCTACTAGAAACAGCACAAATGACTGGGCAGACGATCTAACCACAGGGACTTTGAAATCTAGTGAGCTCATGTACAGTGATCGCAATTCCAATGGAATAATTGCACAGTTATTTTCCTGTGTTCCTTGAATGTCATTTCAGTTGCCAATTAAAGTATCACAAATGAAGCTAATTTTTGAGGCAGCTGCAAGTAATAACTGGAGTTTAATTTTGTTGTAGGCGTAACAATGTAGAATCGAGATGGTGTTAGAATTTATGCACCATACGTCGTGATGTTACTTCACTGATATCATTTTAGCTGCGCACTGAGCAACATAAAATGGAACTAATTTCATAAATGAGTAAAAAATAATATCGATGTTTCGATGAATTTCTTACAGCTGATTCTACAAGCACCCTGCAGTATAAAATGAGGGTGATTTTCGTAGCAGTAGCTGATATGAAAATTTGTGCCAAAGTGTTTAGTTACCGTAATGCTACAACAGGAAATAAAATCGTAATTGGAGGAGAAACAGCGTTGCTTTGTTTCTAATGGTACACTCATTTCGCCAGTTCAGTGGCGCAACAAAGCTATAACAATATCGACCTTATGGTGTAATTAGAACGCCGTTTTGAAATCCTCATCCCAGTAGCTAATTCTGATGTAAAAAAGATACATGAAGCTGCGGTGCGGCTCCAGTAGTAACCTTATTTCACTATCATGGTGTCGTCTTTGCATTAACCCATTTACTTTTAAAGTAAGTCTTTATTTCTCGCCCCCTGCAGTGCCCTACGAAGTAATTCACCTTTATCTAGAAGTGATAGTAATATTGACATGTGGAGTGCCACCTACACGTGCCCGAGGGCACATGCATATACGGTCAGTGCAATGCATTTAAGTCGAAATCGGAAAAGATTTAGGGCTGAAAAGATACACTTATAGCCATGCATCGGCATGAACACAGACAAGCAGTAGGGGAACACTTTGCTTGAGCAGGAGTTGAAAATAAAAAGTAATATGAGCAATAATAAGAAAATATCAACATTAATGACAATAACATTATCAATAATAATAATATTATTATTATTACTGCGATCATTTTGCTATCGTTATTTGTTATTATTGCCTACCATTTATTGACACACTCGCAAATGATAAATTGTGTATTTCTGTAACAGTCAAGGGTGCCTAAGTCCATTTTTACGAAGCTTCAGCTTCTGGGTTCTTCGATTTAGGTTCACAAAATAGTCTAAGTGTTTTCTCTGCACAATGTGATCGTTTTGAACTCTGACTGCATCTAAATCTTTTTTCTTAGTTAAGCGAGACAAATGGAAATCGCTACAGCCACGCCTTTTTCACTCCTTTGTGGCATTTCGAGCTATAGTTGTTTTGAAATAATTTTTGAGTTACAAATATATGTGATTGAATTATACTACTGGAGTTAATGCCAAAACGGCATCAGAAATCTCAAAATATAATTGATATGCTAGCTAATTCGAACGTTTGAGAGTTGCATCAATCAGCTTTAAAGCTCTAAATAAAATTCCAATAATCGACGACTATATCACTTGTGTATCAAATCCAACTAAGAAAGTTGCAAAGACCAAATGTTTTCAGTGAAGCTACAGTATTTTATCTCAACGTTGAACTGTTTTCACTAACTATAGCTCTTTCTATGTAGGCTTATTTCTTCTGTAGCACACCTAACAGTTAAATATTTGCCGGACACAACATAACAGTCGTTGCTAAATTTGTTTGTTTTCCATCCAGTTGCAATCTTATAATCATAACCTCAGTCTTTCGGTAACATCGCAATGAACTCGTGAGGTATATCTTTCGCAAAGTACGTTTCAGATCAATGGGTTTGTTGGCATAATTGTCGTATCTTGCGCGAGCCACTGTTTGAAGCCACCACTATTTCTCAGATAATCAAGAACAGTTTCACTTCGCCATTTCCACGCAATCAACTATGGGCTTAATGTACTATTCTCCTAAGAATCAGAGCGTCGTTGAGTCTAACAAACACGGCTGTATGTAACAGGCTCATGAGGTGAAACGAGTTGAAGACAGCCGAGGGGAAGCCGGAAGGAAAACGGAAGGATGGAGAGCGACTTAGTAGAGCCAACTTAGCAAAGCCCGAGCGCCCTGCAAGGACTGGGTTCGGAACACTGAACCTTGGTATCCCTGAGAAACGTTGACTTTCAAAAGCTCAAAGTACTTGATGATGAGCAAACAAATGGATGATTACCAAAAGTTCGGAAATTTTATGAGAGTTAATAAAATGAAAGGTCGCCAGTTTCCCAGTTTTTCGAGAGAAAAATTCAATTTGGATTCGTTTAAGTCTATCATTGTGGAATGGATGTAGATAACGGTTGGTGAATAAATGACTTAGTATGAAAATTGGGAAATCGATTGAAAAAAACTGTGGCAAGTTACTTACATGAAATACAGCTAAGTTTACAGTACCATAATATCATTGTGTTACCGCCTTATAACAATAACCATTGCATGGAGGTAGAAATCCATGACAAAATTTATCAATTTTCCAATATTATGACGGTTAAGATGTGGTTCAGATTATTATTATTTCTGTAAGAAAAATGACCATTTTACCCGATGCTTTTACCTTTCAATCATATTTTGCGCAATAATCTAAAGTGAGAATCAAAGCAAAACGCCGAACCTAAATTTGATTTCACGTTGGAAAAGCATTAGAATAGAAGCTGCAAGAAAAATGGCACCCGATAATATAAAGATTCTAATACTCGACAAGCTCTCTAGTTAAAATTAAGTAAGACGATGTAAGACTTCTCAGTGTTGCCACTCATGCAGTATTACACCTGTTTATGAAAGTTCATAATTATTGCTATCTTTTATTCTTGGGCGAAACAATCCACTTTTAGTTACATAAATCGAGCTACTAAATTCAATTAGCAGCTTCGCCTAAAGGGAGTAAGACGGTCTCCAAGGAAAACATTCAGGACATTTTTTCTTTAGGACAGTTAGCCGCAGCCAAAAACTTTAAGGAATCGTTGAAATTAAGGGGAATACGTGTATCACTAAATCCACTAAACCCGCTAACAAGAAAAAGAAGTTGTTTGTTCTGAGTCTCTAATCCTGAATTTGTTTGAGCGGTGTCTGAGTCGTGTTTATGCTTCCTGTAACGGCCGGAGCCAAGATTTAGAGAATTGTCTGTTTATTTGGAAAGTTTTGAAATCGGAACGGGGCCGGAGAGGTCTTTGATAAAAACAACGGTGATTTGATGTGGTCTATATGAGAAGTGAAAGTCCATTGTTGAGTGAATATATAAGAGGGATGTTATTTTATTCTCTGCACTTCACGAGGAGGCCGACGAAAATAGCAGTTGGGATGTGAGAAACTTTGTTTGGGAAACACGTTAAAGGAATATGATGTCCGGTATAATGTAACGAATATTTCAGTCGCCGCATACTTCCTGACGTATTTGGTAAGCATGTAGATCGTACAAACACAAAGAGCTTCTCAAATGTAGCCTAATTCAGCAGGAAGGCGCAGTCCAGTGGCATTGTAGTATTGAAAGTGCGAGTCATACAGATAGTGATAAATATAAAATACGACATACTTAGAGATCGTTGAAAGATGGCGATTTTAAAATAGAATCAGACGGATATTAACATAATATGGATGTGGTTGATGATTGCAAGTTTTGACAGTTGATCTTCGTTTATTCAAATGATGGTATAATGTAAGCTAACACGATATTAAGAAAAAAAATAGTCATCACAAATTGCAACCCTACGTACGTACAGTTGTACAAGATGTAAAACCATTCATTAAAAATTAATCTTATCTAATGATTCCAGTACGGTTCATTAAAAAAATCATTGTAGATAAAATTATCATGTATACTGTGCTTGCACGGCATGTGAACACAACGAATAAAAACTAGCTCGAGCTTCCGCATAATACACAAAAACAGATGTTGTGAATATCAAACATCCCATTTATGCACACGATGAATAGACAACAAACAAAATCTAGTTCGTGCCACGACACAGTGAACTAAAACAGTTGTGACTAACACCAAGCCACCCCTGTTTACAGACGGCAAGAAAGCTACTGTTGCTAAATAATAATTGTATCGTTCCACGTCTAGAACAGCCTCAACTGTTTCACTAGACTATCACTTGAGCCTACAGCTAGTAAATTTATATGCTTTCAACAACAAAACAATGAGAATATTTTCTTAATTACCAAATAATTACAATGCAATCAGACAACAAATGCAGGTGAAACCATATCGTACTTGTGTGCATATAGTTTAGAAATAACAGCAAGTTTTTTTACAATTTCCCTGGCTCAAAATAATCACAATTTGCTCCGTTAGTCGACATCACGGATGCAAAGTCTTCAAAGATAGTCAGAAGTTCAAAATAAAAAAATAGTGCAAAATGGGTCCACATTTACGATGTTCAAAAATAGATGCAAGCAATACCAAACTCTGAATACGTATACACTAAGTTATAGCAAGAAAAAAAAGGGCGTATACTTTTCCAAGTTCTAAATGATGCCAACGTGCGTGCAGGGCGCAGAAGCAACTTAAGTCAAGTCTCATGAATGCATAGTTTGATCTAGTTGCTTAGAGCCCGGGTTTTCTCCTCTCAGACGTGAATGGGGTGGAAGGAGGTGTGATTTCTGAGTAAAGGCCATTTCCTAGGGAACAATACCTTCAATGGGGCTCACAGCCATATTGAAGAGTTAGCACCCTACCGGAGCCACCAATGGTTTCTCCAGCTCGCTTCAGCTAACAAAGCTTCGTGCTCCGGCTATCTCTTTCTGCTTTACAGCGGCTTGCGTTTTTGAACCACTTCTCGGCTTGTAAATTACGCTATCATACCCAACGTATTTCAGAAGACCTGGATGGAGTTCATAATATTTTGTAACTTCATAGGGAAGTAAGCAGCTTGAAAAAATGTTGCTGCGACCAAAGTATTTCAACAGACGTGAATGGAGGCTTGTGAATCTGCAATATTCTGCACTTTCGTATGAACACGTAAATAATTCAATATTCCTTTTATTGACTCGACAGATATGAATTAGGCTTCTAATCCAGTGATATTCTACGTAGATTCTCATGAGAAAGTGAAATGTTTGAACATTCCTATTAGTGAATCAGCAGACGTGACTGGCGTTTTACCAAGTGTCTAGGTGCTTCTGGTCTTACACGTTCGTAAGGCAGGGATGGTTTCGATATTATTATCGCTTTTTACAATGATTCAAGAGTAGATTGAGGTTTGCATTCTCGTTAGTAAACGCAACGGAAACTGCCATGACCCAAGGATTTGACAGAAATTTAACTACAAGGCTCATTCATAGTGCTGGTTAGGTAGGTGACTTACCTGACGGGCTAGTTATAAAATATCTGTGTCTATAGAAATTAGGTTAGGCGCCTATTGTAGCTGATCCGAACCAAGCCTAACCGTTTCTCAAACTAACATATTCTAAACTAATCTAACACATACATCGAGGTAAGGGCATATACTATTGTACTGGTCAGGATCGTGTTACAGATTTCTACATCTGGTAGTTAGTACTGAAATTGCAAACTAATTCACTTGTCATGAAGCAAATACAGTCTGCAATATTTCTATGAACAGCTTGTTAGCTAACGCTATTACTACGAAAAAGGTAAATCAGTCCATCAGAGAAAGAGTTCTCGAAGCAGCAGGTATTCAGGAAAAAATTGTCCCTACAAAAATCAAAAGGCTTTTATCTAAACTCAATTGTTATTTACAACTGATATCTTCATAGCGAACTGTTGGTGAATTGTACACAAGTCTCGGAATAATAAGAGTTCAATGGACGTACCGTTGTTGTTGTTGAAACTATCATATTTTTAATTTATTCGCATACATGTAGTAATTCATTCAATTCGTTCTTGCTTTGTAACATATACTAAGTTCATCTTTCCATATTTGGTAACACTTCGCTTCATCCCCGTCGCTATTCAAGATTTCTGAAGCTTTTGACGTTCATTTGTTTGATTTCTCAATTTACAAATTTCTGACGGTTTCCTCAGTTCCATTCACCAAATTCCGTCTTTCCAGACATTCATTCAGTAGCTCTTTCAGTTTGGTCATACGTGACGCAATTCTCCGTCGTTGTGGAACCAAACTAACTACCCGAATTTCCTAGCCCAAACCTCGGAACACACTAGAACACACACATAAGTTCTGAGACAACGACGGCTTGACACCGCCTTCTACTGCAGCCTTCGAGCCATCTCCTGTTTGCTCGTGCATCGGAAGCAACATAGCTTATGTCCTGAATGGGGAGGAACGATCGTAGATAACTGCTATGCGTGCGATTGTTACCGGTTTTAATTAAACTACTTGTGAGCTTGAGACAGCTTTAGTACAACCGTTGATTGGGATATGAGGCAACCACCCCATCATATCTCCTGCTACCTCATGCTAGGACTCCCGAGCCCGAGCAGCAGTTCAAAGGGATGTAATGGGAAGCAAGAGTCCACAACTTCAGGTGGAGTAATTGAAGCATTGAAATAAATATCACACGAAACTCCTTGTGAACAGTAGCGGCATAATACATACCGAAATAACTTTACCCGGAAAATGAATTTTATTTCTTATTAACGCACCGGCAATTTTTTTTATAATTGATATAGTTTCTTGTATTTTCAATTAAAGTTCACTGGATTAACACAGCATGTCAAAAAAATAACGATGTTGTCTCTTAATACATTGCATCCGAATTTCAGCTATGACGTTTAGCTACCTCGCATAAATATCGTTTTTTTCTAGAAACTGGAGTTTGTATGAATCGTTATGGGTCGCTAATATATAGTAAGAAACTAATCAGTAAATTCAATGATTTTTTATTTTACGTCATGAAAAAAAATCCAATCGTCAAAGTTTTTGTTACGTACAGATAAGCCAAGTTCATGCATTGATCAAGACTCGTGAACGTTCGGTATATTCTATAAAGCAATAATAAATTTTCCTCTAAGCACTCTACTCCATGAATAAACAGTTAAATATTCTTCCCGAGTTAGCAGTTCTCTAAAGTCAGTAGTTTGCATGAATTCAATCGTTGTAGAAGCTCCGTACGCAGCTATGTAAGTTTTAATATTTTCTTGCGCCTGGTTAGGCGGTAATCACATTAAACCAAGGTACTAGCCACAGAGTTATGCATATGAGGCTCCCAAACTTTAGGTCTTCTTCATTACGACCTGAAGATTATACCAGAAATTCATCAGGGCTTCGTGATGTTCGGCAATAAAAAACCGTGGATATATCGTGGGGCGGCAAGGCTTACCCGATCGCGCAACAGCCATAAATTGATGTAATGCACATAGTTGAAGAAGTGCTTCATCGTGTGATATAGTCATCAGGATCTCATGAGAGTGGAGAATAATTCTCGATGTAGCCATCCTAGCCCTTTTAATCTATGGGCAAATCTTTGGTCATGAAATATGTTTGCTTAGACGCTCTTCTGCCAAGAACACAATCGGGGGATTATTCACCCTCGATTCCAGGTTGTGGAAGAGCCCGCTATGAATTTTGAGAAAAATTGCAGGCCATGGCACTTCGCCCCGCATCCATAAAAAACATTGGCGAAAAAGAAAAGCGGCCTAAAATCGGGCGCTGGTCTGCCCAAACTCAGTTAGAAAGGTTCCGTAAATCTGTGATCGTAACTCAAACCCTAATATAAAATTACTAATCAAATTGTAAGGTTACGTCTGCAAAATACGAACATGAGCACAGATATAATCTTTCAGAATTTTCGCGGTATGGCAATAAGCGTTGAGGTGGGGTCACTAAGGTGAACTCTATGATGGACGAAACTCACGCACTCTTGAGCCTTCCATTTTGTCTAGATGTTCGGTGAAAAGTGCAATCTTGAGCACGACAGCCAATCCTGGGAAGTCATACTTCTTTAAATTGCTATATGAAAGTGGATTGTCTGGATTAGAGATGAAAGTTTAAGCATTGCTTGCGCGTTTGACCTAAAATGATAATTTCACTACAGTGATAACATTAATTTGAACAGTGAATCTGTTAGTGTAACCTCAACCTTTTAAGCTATCAAGTTAGGCATTCATTTTGATGTGTTAATTTTTTTATGCCATATTTTAAGTTAACTGTCATAGTTTTTTATAACATTATGTTTTTAAGCTCATTGATTTTACACTAATTTCAGAATATTTGCTAAGTTACCATCGGTATTAAATATCCACATAGAGCAGTGCGACAAATCAATTGCTTATGTTAGCGGACAAAATGTGCAATTTGTACGTTCTAGATTCCAATATGATGTATACAACACTGATCGAAAGAACTGTACATTGAGAGGCAGCTAAAACTTCATTATTCCTCCGTGTTGTTTTACATCTATACCTAACTAGATCCGTATTGTTGCTGGAAAACTGTATGAATATCATTACAAGCAGTATAAACAAACATTACTGCAGTAATTCATTTCCTATCCAGTGGGTCATACTGCTGAAATACTATGCAGTTTTGTATAGCAAACATCATCTAACTAAGGAACGTCACACGGTTTTTATAGTGAATTGTCTGTCCAAAAGAAAAAAATGCGAGAACTCTCTGGGTTACCAAATATATCCCTTTGGGCAATGTAGCTCTCACGGTTTCAATGTGCATAGAAAAGTTTTGCCCCCACAAACAAGTTCCAGGCACTATACTCGAAGATAAAAACTGCGGATGCACTTTATCTTGTCGCAAATTTATGACGACATTATTAATACCTAAGGGACACCCAACGAGCACCTGTACTAAGAATTATAAAGTTTCTAATTGATACACTCCATGCTATCAAAGTCCGCTCGCAACCGAATACTTTTCCAGATATGATCCCTGATGAAATGTCTGGGGCAGTGACATTAGAACAACGTTATCAGATTTCGTGTACTTGCGAATGTCTCTAGCTCTTGAAGTTATCAGTTAAGGCAATGAAACTCAATTTATGAGCACCAAGCACATGAAAAGCCCATCTTTGGCAGCGGGGCTTGCAGCAAATATAATACAATTGACTATTCATATAGCGAACAAAGGCTCTATCCTCACCACTCATTTCCCAAGATTCACGGCTCTGATTGAGACATTACTTTCTAACTAATGCTAAGAGAGGTCGCTCAGTATATCTTTCCCGAGGCATGTAGAAAGCTTGTCTTATTTATAGTTACGTTAGCTCGGCGCATGTTTCAAAGGTTTTCATGTGAGCAAGTCGTCTCGTATCTCATAGAAGTCTTGGGATAAAAGTTAGGAAACAATAGGATGGTCGCACAATGGAGGGCTTCTCTTCTCGGGTACTTACTTAGGCCAAAGAAATAACAGCGTTCTTTGTTTGAAAAGAGAACTTCATGCTGGATCGAGAAAGCGAAACGAAATTTCGGAATGGATAAAAATGAAAATTTGAATCTCTCATATGACCGGTTATTATGTATGGTTGGGCTATTAAACGCGTAAGCCCAATGGTATTGAAAGTTCAAGTTTTATAATATATTTCACGGTTAATCAGAAGCTCACAGAAAAAGTCATCAGGAAATTATTTCCGAAATGAAGTACAATAAACCTAAATACTAACATGAAAAACTTTGCGGCTATACTGAAACTGGTCATACTAGTCCATGTCGTGTATAAACACACTTTTCACTGAAGTGAGGGAATTACTCAACTATGATTGCAGAGTATAAGGAAAGAAAAAGTTACACTTTTACTTGCTGCAACGATCAATCTGCTCTGAAAGCAAAAAAAAAAAAGCCGTTTGTTTACAAATAACAGTACTTGTGCAGAGGCTCACATTTGCCTTGCGCACTTCGGAGTCTTTCTGCCAGGCTTCTGGAGTATAAGACCTTTGGTGGCGCTTTGATGTGCAATAATTTAATGGTCATTAATCATTTTTCACTGATAGGCAACATTCCACCTACAGCTGAAGTAAACTTCACTTAATGCACCATTCATGTTTTTCTGCTGTTCGCGACTGCAAAAAAGTGTTTGGGCGAGCGTAAAGACAATGGTAATGTTTTTTTTTTTTTCATTTGCACAGCTACTGTCCGAGCCTTACCTTACTCGGCAGGAAATAAAGAAAGTACGTTTTTCTACTTGAAAGTATCACAGTTCACGAAGATATGAGAAATATTCAAGCTCATCACTTGTTTGTCTCACTCATAAAGGTGAAGTAAAGGGTCTGAATTTACAAGTTGCACGTGTTGCTGATAATAGCAGTGGTACTTATTGCATAATACGTAAAAAGTAGAAAAAAGTACTACTGCTTGCAAATTGCTGCGTTTTTCTTTTACTCACCTCTATAACTCATGCCTTATTCACTGGGACGTTCTACTTATCAGCCTTGCGTTTTACTCTTTGCTCATTGCTTTTCTATGATAATTGTGTACGGAAAGTCAATTGAGTACACGCGCTACCACAAGGAATGCCAATTCTCAATGCCACTTATGTCTTTAACTTGTTTAACTTGTTCCTTAGCGTATATGCTACATGGGATAGCAAGTCTTACTGTAACTTAGGTCTTTAATTTGCACATCAAATCAAAGTTCATGCTAACATTGAGTGGCAAGTCTTATTTTGACTTATGTCTTTACTTTAGGCGCTTCAAAGTTCATACCAAAAGGATGGCCTTGCTGCATGGCATCTGAGTCCTTTTCCTTTCGGTTTTGATTCGCTGTCAGCACAAATTCATCCTCCTTCTCGGCAACAGTTACAATCGAAATGATAATAGTATCATCATTAAATTGTACCGAATGTAAATACATGTACAGTCTGTTGAACGAACTTTAAAGAGTAGCAAGTCTTCTGTCACTCGCATTTTTATTTTGCCCTTCATTGCAGATATACACACTCACCATAGTCCGCATCAGCCTGGGCAATAATAATAATCATAATAGTCATGGTGCTGTGCACTTCGATGAAGCCTTCTATGCTGGTATACGATGGACGGACTCTATGCACCATTGCACTGCTGGCTCACTGCACCGAATTATTATGCGCCGTAAATTCTGTCTAATGACGCACTGACGCCATTATGAATCGGACGCCTGCATGTAAGCTTCATTTGCGTGCGAGTTGTTTTGATTGACGCTTTGGTAGGAACTTTGAACATTCGGGGCGGTGAACACCATTTCATATTCGGGCCTGTTGCGTGATGTCTACACCGTTTCATGTCCGGGCCTGCTGCGTAATGTCTACACCGTTTCATGCCCGGGCCTGCTGCGTGATGTCTACATCGTGTCATATTCGTGCCTGTTGCATGATGTCTACATCGTTTCATGTTCGTGCCTGTTGCGTGATGTCTACATAATTTCATATTCGGGCCTGTTGCGTGATGTCTACACCGTTTCATGTCCGGGCCTGCTGCGTAATGTCTACACCGCTTCATATCCGGGCCTGCTGCGTGATGTCTACATCATGGCATATTCGTGCCTGTTGCATGATGTCTACATCGTGTCATATTCGTGCCTGTTGCGTGATGTCTACATCGTTTCATGTCCAGGCCTGCTGTGTGATGCCTACCCCGTTTCATATTCGGGCTTGCTGCATGATGTCTGCATCGTTTCATGTTCGGGCCCGTTACGTGGTGTCTACAGTGTTTCACATTCGAGCCTGTTGCGTGATGGCTCCATTGTTTTATTCTCATAGAGGCCTGTTGCATGATGTCTACATAGTTTCATACTCATGATTGTCGCTAGATCGATGACTATACACCGTTTTATACTCGAGACTGCTATCCGATGCCTTCACTGTTTCTCACTTAGGCCTGTTGCTCGATGATGTCACCGATTCATTTACAGGGCTGTTGCGCTCTGTCCTCACCATGCAGTTCTTGGTGAAGTCTTCATGAAAATGCGGTACAGAAGTCTTGTAAATAAATAAACAAACTCCGTAGGAAAATGTTTACGCTATTTGAGGTTTCAAGAAAGGACATCAGGGTTTCCTCGCTCACGGATCCTAGCGCTGTAGGAAAGTTAAAAAAATGCTTGTTCATGTGATACGTCGTTGTTTTGAAATATGAGTGCAGGGATGTTCAACAAACCAGCTGTGCGTTGCCGTCAGTGGTGTGTGAAGCATTAATGCATTACATTAGTCAAGCTTACGCCCGTTGACGTTGGCAAATACACTTAATCGATTTGAACAGAGTGTGCGTGGTTCTTATATCGCTAGTACTCTCAAACACTAAGTGTGGTCTTGTTGCCGGTTTTACTTATTTGCAAACGCACTTTGCGTGAAGTCAGGCAGTTTAAATGTAAAAACATGTTGCACCCAGGACACGGGTTATACCCACTGAACACTTGAGAATTAGTTAAAGGGGCGTGTGACTTCTGCATGGTCTGCATGCTTCCGTAAAATTTCAGAAGCTTCAAAGAAATTGTTGGTGGTGAGTACATATGCTGTGAAGTGATTTTCCTTTAGTAGAAGCTGCATTCGGTTTCACAGCCTACTATAATAGCAAATTAACAAATATCAAATGCTGCGAGTAATATTTTTCTTTAAAAAAATCCGTGGCGACTTCTTCAGTAGCCATTTCATACGTTTCGACATGTCCTATATGTTAATTATGAAAGAATTGGAATAATTCTGAATGATGGAACAGCATCCATTAACAATTCTCTACGTAACACTATCGCACAGTCCAAGTGAATAGCACTAGTGTGCGTATACAATAATGTATAATGTAATAAGACCTAGAGAACAGAGATCAGTAAACAACAAAAACGAAGTTCGTAACAATGACGCATGCTGCAAAAGACTGGGTTATCATTTTTATCATATATTTTCGACTAAAAGAGAATGCAATCACCCAGTAATAAAGCATAAGGCAAATTTCCACTACAATTACCGCACAGTAGTGAATGATTAGACGATGCAATACACGGAAGTTAGCAAAACATGTTTCATGAATACGCCCGCATATCATGCTAATCAAGTGCAGCTGCAGTATAGAATACTATGGAAATAATCTGCATTGCATACTCCGCACACGTGCCCCTACTCTTGCCGCTACGTGCATGCGAAAACTTTGTGGTGAACGTGCACAAAATTAAGTACTGCGGAATAGGATTGAGGTTTCGGATGTCTCAAATGCAATTGGCTTGCAATGAACGCCTGAAACTCGATCAAAATAGCTCAGGATTACAGTTCTTGAGGAGTTCAAGCTACCGAATTAAATTTGCATCTGTATTGAAGAGAGTAAATCCAACACCCATGTTGCTGCCTATAGTCTGTCAGTCTATTGCAAATTGTGCGTATGCTCTGTTTACTGGATGAGAAATTTATTTATACAGACTAAGGGAATTACAACGTGTAGCCCGCATAATAAAAATGATACACGCTGCATAAAGAAATTAAAGAATTCACGGATTAGTTTCAATAACATGGTGATAAAAATCATTCAGACCAAGCGCTACTATTTGGAATAAAAGACAGTAGAAATAAAGGTGCAAACAGAACCCCAATGCAGAAAACACTCCTGAAGCGGAAGCATCTTGCAATTGGGAAAATCCAGAAGCTTAGATATGCCTGCAGTACGGTCTGTCGGCACTTGTGACAATGGCCGATGCCGTTTTGCACAACTAGCAGAATGGTGTAGGAAATAATTAGATGTATATACTATTATACAACTTGTAACGATTTTCTATAGGGTTAACTAAAGAATATTTTTTTCTAATGTAGAGAAACTGGTATACTAGCTGTGAAAATGCTCTTCTCGAAACAGAGACTCCTCTTGAAACGCAGTCAAAATGTGTGTTAATGGTTCAGGATTTTCACAGTAGAGAGAGTTAGCTCTACTAATTCTAGTGAGTGATATGACGATGCAGATCTTAAGTTGGAACATTTAACGGTGCTACTGCACTAGTTAATAGTACAGTGCCAGCAACAACAGTACTGAAATTTTGGCTTCCCATCTCATAGGAATAGTATTATTGTAAACGTAGTTTATGAAGCAAATACTATACCTTAAAGTGAGTAAATTGGATAGTCGTTTGGTCCGATTAATCCCATTAGTAGTTAATATGCTATCGGTGATCAAGGTGGAACCCCCATTTAACCATACGCAGCATATTTACTGCAGAACCATACAGTCGTACAGTAACTCAGTTGCAACTAGAGCAGCCTGATAGCGCATACCTCCGCCAAGCAAGGCAACTGCAACGAAAATTTCAAATTGACGCTGAAATCATAATTTTCTTTGAATCAAGTCCAAAAATCTGATCATTAATGCCTTTTGATAGTATTAACACCTTCTGCAATTTTCTTGAAGATCCACTCATAACTTTCGGAGTTATACTGCTAACAAACAATATGACAAACATAAGGCAAATATACAAACGAACCAATCGATCTGCACGAAAATTTAATCATTCATATCTTTCAATATTACTAACAATTCCTGTAAATTTCATAAAGATCCATTTAGAACTTCTTGAGCTATTTCGCTAACAAGCAGAAAATCAAACGCAGCGACAAACACACGAGCGAACAACCATATCATCACAAAAAATTGGTAATTTACTCCTCGTAATATACCTAACAATTCATGTAAATTTCATGAAAATACGTCCAATGAGGCAGACAAATAAACAGATAAGCGGATCTTCACCAAAAGTTAATCATCTGTTCCTCCTAACAATTCCTGTAAATTTTATTGAAATCCGTTCATAACTATTTGAGTTATCTTGACAGACACACAAAAACAGATTCAGAGCAACCACCCTTATTTTTAATTGTAGTGTTGTTAATGTCGAGTCTCATCAAAAGAGGTAGATTAGATACAACCATGGCTCTTTTGGTTGCGTAAGCTATTGAATGAAGCAAAGAACAAGATTTGATCACTTCAGTATGCTTAGAAAGCATTTCGTTCTAAGTAATTTGATTCAAATACTAGCACTGCATGTGAAAAGTCATCCGATAGTTTATTTCTCTTGTTTACAAGCAAAGAAAGTTGGCTCCGACATGGTCAAAACTAAAGCATGCTTCGTTACGCTGTCGCACGATTTAGCTCTATCCATCATCAGAGTATAGCGGCGCCGTCCGTTGGGTGACTGGCTACAACGGCAACAAAAGACTACATTGTGATGAGGTGGCATGAAATGAAGGACAAGAACGAAAGTAAGCCCAATACCGTTTCAGATTAACACAATCTATCGTTTACATTGAGGATGATTGAACTGTAACAAAGAACTTCAAAGTTCATTCTTCTGCACGCTATTCGCAAGTATGGTCGAATGACTAAATCAACTGATTATAAATGTAGCACATGCAAACAGTGTTTTCTAGGTGCCTTCCTAAGACAACTCAATCTAATGCTTTGAAATTTCAATGCTGCCAAGAATTGATACAGATGAGTCTCATTATGCGCAGAGAAGAAAACATTTGTGGGAGCTCCATCTTCTGGGTCGAATTAAAGGATGTGGCATCGAGCATGGCGGCAGTTGTAAGGAATCCAAGAAAGTTCATAAGTCTGTTGTTGACAGCAAGACCGCATAAGTAGATAATTAGGACTCCAGACCGGCTAATGATGACAGTAATCACTGTCAATAAAATTGATTAGATCATAATGGCTGCTGCAACTAGGGTGTACAACGCGTATACCGCGCAACACAGCTCATCCAGTGAGTCTTAATGCCCGATGTCGTGGAGTGCTGAGGCATTCCGATGTGGAAAATATGCAATAAATATAATTTGGATTCAGTAAAAGAAAAATTGTGGCTGGCGTGGGAGAGAGAATACTAGAAAATGTCTGTTGATGGGTGGCCGCCTCCAATCATGGATGGCTTGTGAAGAACTTGTGGATAATGAGAGCATTTGGTGCTTTGGAAGCTTAATGCTTTACTTAAAACTTAAAATATCATACATGAACACTCAATAGACGAAAGAAATTAGAGAAATTAATATTGTACTGGAAACACAATAACGCTTACAAGTCGAAGTTAACTGAGCAAATCTTGTTTTAACTTTAAATATCTGGAAAATTATTCTCCCTGTGGTTATGTACGTCCGTCTACAAGTTCACAGGAAAAATAGAGCATATCACTGATATGGTCTCGATAACAGCCGTTTTCCCGTCTTCAATAAACCCCGTGAAAGCGCCCTAACTACACAACAATTATTTTGGTTATTTAACAGTAAAATTTTTCTAATAATGCACAAAGAAATTGTAAAAGAACTTTTTAAAACTATTGCAAAAACATAATGAAGCTTCTTAAATTTCGTATATTATAATTCAAAAANGTCTTCAATAAACCCCGTCAAAGCGCCCTAACTACACAACAATTATTTTGGTTATTTAACAGTAAAATTTTTCTAATAATGCACAAAGAAATTGTAAAAGAACTTTTTAAAACTATTGCAAAAACATAATGAAGCTTCTTAAATTTCGTCTGTTATAATTCAAAAACTGCAAACTCGTTCCCCGCTGACAACTCTTCTCAAACCGGTTCTCCTGCACACGCTTTAATTTTACTAGTTCTTTTTACGCCCTGCGATTATAGGTAGGGAGTACCTGCTATTTCACCGAGATATTTGATCTAAAGTGGCCCTACGAACTCAGCATTTGCTATTAATTTTGCGTTCCCTTAACAAAGATTGCCTCGCAGCGTTAACATCCTACACCTATCATCGACGAAGCATCGGACGTTGACGATAAGATCTAATGATAGGCTAATCAATAGTGTGCATGTATTGTTTTCGATGACCTGTAAATGGTCAACTAACGGTCGAATTCTCACGAAGAAAATGGTCAAAGCTATTCTCAGTACATCGAACCAAAAAAAAAAAAAATAGGGAAAAACAACTATCATGGACGGCAAAATTGGAGGTACCGAAGGCGACTCAGAATTTGCGTAACGGCAATGCAGGTCGCAGTTCAGTTTCTGGCTATGAAATTTCGGGCGGAACTTCGAGTGAGCACGCAAGGAATTCCGTGCAAAGAAAATACGAAAGTGACGTGCATGATTTTGCGCCGTTCTGTTGTTGCCACCCAGTTCTGCTGGCTTTTCTGCGAGCACTGTGACGAACTTGATAAGTCGCCCCATAGCTTTGCAAAGCTGGTAATATAGACAGTATTGGAAGCTTACTTTATTTCACATTTTGGAATTCGTTGGTGGGATAATATTCGTTTATTTTATATGAAAAGCGATTTCCATAGTTCGGTATAATTATGAAAAATATGAAGACAGGGCGCATTTCTCTGTTCTATTTTTATAACGGTTGAGTCGTGCTTTTAGCAGAGCACTGGCTGTCATCACTCCACTCATTTTATATGACAAAATAGACAAGATAATCGAAACGTAAAAGCACATAACGAAGTACTGTCTCAAGTCATTAAGCACACTGTGCACCAACAACTGTATGCTGTGTCTTTTTCACATACACGTAATAGCTACCCCTTTTAGCAAAATCTATGGCGTGGAAGCAGAATCACATCTGTAAACTTTATATTTGTTCTGTTCTTTTTTTTTATGTAATGCTATGGTGGCAGCACCACTGTAATAAGGACCTTCATGACGTCATTTGGAATCCGCCCCTTTGCGATTTTACGCACGATTGCTTCTCAATGCGAAAACGGTATGTTAGGTCCCGTAAGGCATGAGACCATAACAAGCGTTATCGCACTCAAGTTGTCATGCGAAAATTCAAAAAATTGCGGGAAAGCGGAACTGCGCGCTGACGTTTCTTTTTCTGTAACATACGACGCCTTCGCAATTGAACTGAAATTGGAACAACACGTTTACGTTTGCAGGCTAAAACGGTCTGATAATTTTCAGTAAGATGCCGCTTCCACAAGTGGAGCTGAAGTGAAGCAACAAGCTGATGCTTCTGACCAAATAAACGGTCCGTTTATTTTCTATATCGCGCTGCTTTCACTAGTTGAACGAGAATGTTGAAGAAAAACTATCAGTGATTGTGCAATATCATGTACTACTTTGAAAAAGTGGAGTTGTATTGCAACTACGCATTGATGTTTCCAGCAAAGAAAATATTTGTCGTTGATATCATTTGCACATTTGCACGTTGCACGGCAAGTCATTTTCAGGATACCGAACGACTATTCCATTTGTGTTTCAATATGAGATATATGAAGATTTTTTCAGCTTCGAGAGCTTAATATGAGCAACGGCAACAAAATAGAAGTAAAGGAAATAAATTCATCATACGCATAGGCATATTATAAAATGACTCTAACCACTTTTTTGTTTGTGTAGTGCCGCTTTTCATATAAACTATGAGTCTAATCTGTGGAGTTCATTATTGCCAAAGAAATGAACGAACCTTGGTCTACCGTGAATAATAGGCACTCAGAGGCAAGGTGTGGTTTATCTGTAGCCCAGAAGAAGAACGCCCCTTGAATAAGAACGACTAGAATATAAATACACTAATCCCAGGGTTTACTGACTCTGAAAATTTTCTTGGCTGCCTTGGATGAAGTTTGTCTAGTTGGCATTGTGGTCATGCCCCGGGACAAGATTCAGTAAAATAATAGGTACCTTATTTTATATTATACTCCACTAATAATGAAAGTTGTGGTTTACTATCTACTCATATAACCCGCGTACTGATAGCTGCATCTCAATACGATTAAAGCTACTCTGATCGGGAAAGAAATTGGCCGAAAATAGGTAATATTTTAGCTAAGAGGAAGGGGGCCTTATTAAACTTCTGTGAAAACGGCTCACAATATTAACTTTGATAGAAAAGGGGTGGCGTACTATAATACTTGTATGCAAGGTCAAAGCTCTACGCGTATTCAACATGTGAAAATTATAAATCATCTACATAGTTCACAGGCACTGGAGAAACATACGAGCGGGCCATGAAGAGTACTCTACCCGGCAATTCTCATGTAGCATTCCGCCGTCTTAGCTGAGCAATGTCACAACCGTAACAATACACGAACTTAGATGTATTTTAAAAAATTATTCATCTCCGAAACCAGCACACGCGTCTGTTATTTTTTTTCATATACACGAAGCTTACTCCTTCTTGTCAAAGAAGTATGATGTAATTGCAAATTGTTGATCTGTAATGCAAAAGTTTCACTCTATAGAAGGATCACTACCTCAGTATAGCTCTACAGTAGCAAAAGTCATTATCTTTGCGAGAGATATATGTCAAGCAACACCTAATTATCTTTTTTTTTCAAATCGCATACACCGCAACTACCAAATTGATCAATAAAGAAGAATGTATATCAGGTTACAAAATGAGGTAAATGAACGGTCATCTCTACTAGCTATGATCCCGCCAGAAAAAAAAAAATGTTTCTCCAATGTAAATTCACAGTAATTACGCATAAAATGGAATATCTGCTGTCAGCAGAACGATTATTATCGGTCTTCTTCGGAGTACCCTAACCAAAATGCACAGACCAAATATAAAGCCATTATAATTACCCACAAAGTGGAGAAACAACTTTGGGTAAACGGTTATCGGTATCCGATAATTTCAAGACCAAATGCGTTGTTATTGGTTTCGGTTTCTGTAATTTCTCGCACGAACGACTCCGCTGCTCCAATGCTTCCAATAACAACGGCTTTGGAACTTGCGCATGTTGCGAGTTAACGGTCGAATAACTTCTCACTAAACTAGCGGTTATGGGGATCTGAAAGTGGACGACGCTCGCTGCGCTTCAACTGCTCAGTTTAAAAAGATTGATGAACACTTTATTGAGTGCAGTTGCTTGGAGCTCAGCGGCACCTAACGGTCAGTGGTTCAAGATGGATCCAGAATTGAAGTTATCATCCAGTACAGTTTAATTTTGTGGCACACAGGTATATTATTATTGTCGTTTCTTAGGTAAGATATATTACCGATTAACTAGCACCTCAAGATGGACCAGAACAATTTAAACCAGCCATCATCTATTACAGCTTTATTTGGTGGTATATTTATTACCAATGTCTTTCATGCGCAAGACGTATAATCAACCGAGCTCTATTAACGACATCAGAATTGAAGTCAATAATGCATCCAGTAAATCTTAAGTTTGCAGTGCATTCAATATTTACATCATTTCGTAGGTAAAGCATATAATCTACTGAGCTAGAAGTACCTATTTACCGCAGCAGCTCATAATAGGCCCACAGCTGAAGCCATCATCCATCGAGTAAACCCTAATTTTTGGTATATTTGTTATTTTTGCGGCTCATAGGTAAGGCACGTGACCTACTGAGCCGATTACATATTTAAGAGCAGCTCAAGATCGATGCAGAATTGAAGTAATAGTTCACTAGAATTCAAGTTTGTGGCGCAACTAATATAAGTTCGGCATAGCTATATGACCTATTGAGCTGCTTAACTGTTGGCCAGCAATTGTAAGTCAGACCGAAAACTGAAATTATCAGCCAGTAAAGTTTCATTTTATGGTCCACATAAAATTTTTCTCGCCAGCGTGTACGTCAAGTAACCTATTAAGCTTGTTACATGTTAGCCGCAGAACAAGTTGGGTTTAAGAATTGAGGTTATCATGCATTCGAGCCTAATTTTTCATTTTATTAAATTTAGGGCGCGGCCCAACGAGTGAAAAATATGAATTTCGACCATTAACCGCTTAAATTAAACTACCATTTTCTTAGGAATAAAACTAGCACTGTTTTAAGCAGTTAAAGATTAACCAGGACATTCTATACCAGCTTTGCAGCCAAGAATCAAGTGAGGATTTTTTCAGTGCACATGGGAAGCATTTGATTAAATCTTCTCAACTAATTTGCTTCGGAACACAAAACCAGAACCGAAACACCAGATTCTACTGGTGCGAGCAGTTCACAGGCTGCTGAGCACAATACATCACGGCCATGAAACTTCAATATTTCCTTTTTTCTTGCAGCAGATCTTCGCATTGCAGAAAACGTTGACAGTCATTCTGCGGTCATTTTTAGCCAAGCCGTACTGGAGAAGAAACCGCAATTAAAATGGAAGATTAGCGCTCGATCATTGGAGGTAGCCTGACATTGGCACTAATATATTGAAACTTACCCAAATAATGACAATGTCCACGCCGAACTGCTAGCTCATGACTAATACTACATAAAGTCAGATAGATTTTCACATATACAAATACTAAATAAAAAGTCCACTGTTCGTAAAAATTAACTTACTTTTCACATGATAATATCAACTACCTGTAAGGATTTTTAACATACTTAACCTGTCGGAAAATGAAATAGTAAAGCAAGCTATAGTAATTATCATTATTATTTGCAAAATTTTCACCTTGCGGGTATCTATGAATTGTAATGCATGCACGGCATTACAATTTCATTACAAGGAGTAGATTTCCATCCTTCAATAATATTACTAGGTATTAATTCTATAACAAAAATTCTATATATTCATTTCACGCAGGCTCAACTTTAGCAAGGAACGTCCTTCGAAACATCACCGGTGCTACATCGGAGAATGCTGAATCATTTAATTGCAATCTGGAAGAAGGATATGTTGCGGACGCGCGTTACCGCCTTCAGGTTTCCAGATAGAAAAAAGCAACACCCCGCAAGAACAGAAAGTGCGGTGAACCTCGTGCTCCCCTGACCATGACGATCTGAGAGATTGCTTCCACTCTTGATAAAGTCGTATATACAGTACATTTTTTTGTTAACTTACCTATGGAGCAAAAATAGATGCCAATCTGATAGATTGTATCAACTTTTGCTGAATTTAATCCAAGTTTCAAGAGCATTTTTTCCTAACTACACTGTCACATTGCAGCCAACAGTTTTTCACCAAGAAATGAACACCATGTAACGCTATTCAAAATTCATGAATAAGTCGATCCGTAAGAAATCTATCGTTAGGAATTGATGAAGCACCAAAGATAATGGAGTCAGCTTCTGAAAGCTGACCTTTTCTACACTAACAATAATTCTTTGTCAGCGCCTGAATACAGAGAATAATTGTAAACTGAATAAAGTAGATGATAGTGAGCCATGTTCTTGCCGTTGCAGGGTCTCAGATAATTTAGAAACAGAAGACACAGCCTATCTGTTAATTACCTGTTACCAAAACACAATGGCAGAAGCTAGTTTTCTTCGTAGTGTAACGAAGGCTCAAGAATAGAAAACAATATGGGAAGAGCCTGAAAGAATGGCGACAAAGAACACCAGTGCGATAATTCCACAGATTTTTTTTTTTTTCTCGCGTCTTTTGTCTCTATGCTTTTATCGTATCCGCAGTGGCCACGGCACAAAATAAGCAGAAGCTGCTCGTTTAATTAGCTTGATCGGTTTTGCCTAAGAACTGGTCTAGTAAGCCCAGCAAATATACGCCGTAAAGCTTGAGTTTTAGAAGGAAAATGAAGAAATTTCATCCGCCGATTCAACTATAGGTGCCCCCACAGAGCCTACAGTACCGCATAGGCGTGCTCATTAATCGTATTAATATTTTTAGAAAATAACGTCCAATCAATGTCTCTATTAGCGAATGACTTTCGCGCCTAATAATGTGCACGTGCATATTTTTTTTTTTTTTACAAAAACTATGATATTCGTAACCATTCCCTGCAGACAAGTATACTGCATTTTTTATGCTGATAGTATATATACTGTATAGCTGTAAACTGAATTTCATTTTCGCTGAACTTAATTATTTTCTGTGAGGAAGATAGGTAGAACTGCTGCTAGTGAACCCCTATTATATATGTTTCACTAACTGCCTCTTCCATAAATATCGTTATGTTAATAGTCTGAACGTACTAGCCCATACATAACGTTCTAGCCCATACTGTATAGGTCTATCCACCCAATAGCTCCACCATATCAATAGTAAAACACGCCGTCATGAAACTAAGAGAGAAAATCGTTACTACAACGAAACCTTCGCTTTTTCTCAAAGTTCTATAGCAAAGATTATCTTTACAGTTATCGACATAGTTTTTTTAGTCAAATTACACGTCAAAGAATTTTGGTGTAAAAAATTCTCGTTGAAACAAAGAAGTGGAATTTTTCTATATGTTTGACTATAGGGGTATACTTTTATACGACGTCTCCATGAAACAGATCCAAGGGCATCAGTGAAAAATAATACTATTGTTTTGTTCAATCTTCAGAGGTTCCATCTAGCAAGCACTACCTGCTTTGAGAATAGCCGATATAGTTAGGATATAAGCTATTGACGTGTAACAGATTGCTTCATATATACAGCTAGCATACATATATCGGTTTCTTACTGCTCTAAAGTAATAACTCTTTTTTCCTATAATAAACAAACTCGTAGATCATCGCGAATTTCTCTACACGATAATTTTTATCAATCATGAAAAACAGTTACGACAGGCTAAATTAAAGCTAATGCACTTATAACACATATATCATGACAGAAATTCATGGATTTTCTTCAGCAGTCAAGTCTAGCACACGACAGTCTAGTGAATGTATTCTCTAAATTTTTCGTCGAATATATGTTTCCGTTGAAGCAGCTGAACAGTGCTCAGCTCCCTGAGCTTTAATTCCCTGCAAATTCGATGAGAGATTTGAAATGTAACCAGTGACCATAGCTAAGCCAAATGTCATAACTGCTAAAAATTCAATTAACTTTAGTGTTAGACTCAAAGTTGTGCTTATAAGGGAGCAATAAAACACAGATGATTAACCGAGAGAATTCTTTCGTTTGACGATTGTGTGAAGCCCACCTGAATCAGCATATCGAATCTTTTATTAAGTCTTCACGAGGTTGATGATGAAAACGTACTTGTACAAGCGTTATGTTATGATGCCCTCAGCATCAGTAGAGCAATAATGTGCTTGCTTTCTTTTTTTTCCTTTATATGGTACCAATATATCGATTGACAGAGGGGAACAATTTTTTTCAAGACATCATATTAAATAGTTCACTGTTGTTGATATCATTCACTGCAGTTGGTTATATCAGATAACATCTGGTGGGTGAATAAATCAGTGAAAACATTCACTCAATACTGAAAGAATGCAAAACATTCATATATCACTTAAGAATGGCAGTGGTATTACATATATAAAGAGAATAGTCCTCATCTGCTTCACACCACGCGTACGCCAATTAAATTCTACTATAGGAACGCTGTTTCTGCGGTGTCATAGCCTCTATATTCAAGCCTTTCTGCTTTCACTCACCGCACGGTGAATAATGTATGGTATTCCTGGAGCATTCGTTGATGAAAGATAACGCTCCGTGCGGCCTACAAAATGTTTTCAGCATACAGTTGTCAAAGTTTCATTCTGTTCTTGTCAGTTATACGATGATCTGCAACTCTTGCATGGTGGCCATATTACCTGTGCCTAATTTATCTGCTTCTGATGTACAACGCCCCATTCTTTGGATGAAATTTTATGGATGTGTAAACTTTATTACAGGATTAATTTTTCTATCTCTAAGTGAAAATTTGATTCTTTATTCTCCGTGAGTACGAAAATTAACCTGGTGCAAATTATCTTGCTAGCTCTCTGCCGTTACGCTAACTTTGTCGTTCAATGCGATCAATATCGCTTTATGTAAACTGCCCCTTCTACAAGAATTAATTCCTAAGCAGTTCCCTTTAATTCGTTTATTATTATGTTCAAACTAGACTGATTTTTGATTACTGAATTAGTTGAAAATATGTGACAAGGTTGCATAACACAAACATTTTAACAAATTGGAAATTGCAGATAAACGTCCGTTAATAAGAAATGTGCTTCGAGAATTGAAAAAACAAAAATTGATATGGATCTCAGAATAACGCAAGCTTGCATATTAAGGGGTTAACGTAAATAAATGTGCATTTACAAGGCCTACACTCAAATTTATACTATATGCTCTCGCACAATTTATTAGAGATAGTGGCCCTCAGTAATATTCTACGAGATAAATATCACGAGCATTAGTGTAACTCGTAAGAATCTCGGACAAGAAATTACAATTCTGCATTATCTCTCTGCCAGGCTATTGCCGAAGGCAAATTTCCTTGGCAGAAAAGATTCTCCAGATTTATTCGCCTTGTTTCTTTGCAGATCGCACAGTGGAGGTTATGCTGAGCTACTGAGACAAGTGTCCGATAGATGGCGCCAGCAGTAAAATATCGAGCTGGGACTCGGTCTGCACATGCCGTTCTTCGTCCAGCGCTATCAGTCATCGCGCCGAGCAAAACGGCTCTGCTCCACAATGTTGAGTAGTGAAAGTTACTGAATATATAAGGGTTGAATGGTAAATTTATCGTTGCTAGGATTGGTAGATGGTAAAATCAGTAACATGCTGACCAAAGATGCCCTACTCTGCAATTTTAGGTTGTGAAACAAACATCATGTGTAGAGGCTGCATGGTAGATTTATGAACGTTGCAAGGCGAAGAGCTGATAAAACCAGTCACAGAGATGAATAAAATGAGTTTTTATGCAATTTTAAGTAGTGAAACATGTCGGATATAGAAAGACTGCTTGATAAATTTAACTTGCTTTGTTTTCTGAAGATCGAAACATCAATATCAAGCTGAGTAAAATGGCTGTGTTGTACAATATTAATTAGAGACACTGAATATGAAGCTGCTTAGTAAATTAATTTTGCTTAGATCTCTTGAAAGGGATATACTTAGATTACGTAGACTAAACTAGCTCCACTGTACAATGTTAAGTAGAAAAATTTAATGAATACGTAAAGACTACATCGTAAATTCATTTCTAATATAACGTGAGCTCTGCTCTACAAATTTATTCAACAAAATTTTTATAGTATATGCTTAGATCCAATGGAAAATTGGCACTGAGAGACCTAGAGCCAAAAAGTCAGTAAATAGTCCCTATGACAGGTTTTCTCCGTAATAATAAGTACTGAACTTTAATGGCTGTTTAAAAATTGAAGTGCATAGGTACTTAAAAACTGCTGACGAATGATAAATAGATTTTAATAAAGCAATATATGTTCCACTACACACTGTTACGTTCACTTAATACGTAAAAATTGAAAGAAAAATTGTAATGCGACCAGTAGAGACTGCAGTATTAAGATTATGTTCAGTAAAGCTAGTAAGCTAAGTTAATTACAAATTTTTAAATTTATAAATACCTAATAATCTAAGTGGAGATAAGACAGAAAGCTTTGAGATCAGGTATATATTCACAATTACTTTTATTAATACATATATTATTGCAACGTCTAGTAAAAAATATAGAAATCAAACAGACAATAGAATTTAAATTTAAAGAAGAGCAGTGTTCATGTTGAATATAGGAGTAACACTTAGGATTCTGTCATTTTACTAAAATGACCCAATAAAATATAAATGTGGGTTTACAGCAATAGCTACTGAGTTTGCGTATTGCAGATGCCGGTGTGGCTTCAACGAAGCTTTCTTTATTTCTGAATTGAGAATATACTTCCTTTTGATAAGTAGATTATTGCACTACTGTCAAATGAGTATGAGTACATGCGCAAAGAAAATACATATGATTAGGTTGATGAGAAGACCGCTCGCACCCGAACTATTGGAGGAAGTTTCAGTGAGTGAAATCCTTTCATGTGATATTTTGTGAATGATGCCATTATTTTGGTATTGATCGTTTCGCTGTAAATAGTAATACTTAAAATGCTACTCTATTTTACTAGTTATGATTTCAATGAAAGGTTCTAAGGTTAACGCTCATCGATGATACAATGCAGTATAATTATTAATTACAACGGAAGTTGTTCCACTTTAAAGTGAAATTACAAAACAATCCAAGGCGTTGAAATTACGAAGATGCACTATAGACACATATTTTAATAGTGTCCTGCTCAGTACTAAACTCTGTAATCCGAAACGCGTTAACTCGGACATGAAACTTTTTTCCCATAGTACGTGTGTCATTTCGCGGCGACGGTCTTTTGCCGCCTATACTTGAACTTAGGGTAGTAAATTCCGTAGAGTTGATGTCAAAGAAGTTATCGCTACTGACTGCCGTAAATATAAACTTGTAACAGGCGCGTCCAACACAAGTGTAGCTGAGAAATGCTAATAAAAAATCTCATCTGTCTCCTCCACAGTAACATTGAATCAAAAAATTTAAGTTGCGGAGCAGAATTTAAAGCAAGTTAGGTGCAAAGCTGTACAAAATCCGACCGATTATGAGTATTGAATAACAAAAGAATGTACCGAGTTTTTTTTTTTTTCACTGTCATCAGCGAGGGCAGAATTAAGGCGCAATTTAAACTAGTGAATGTTATTGCAAAATTTAATAGATAGTGAAATAAAGAACATTCGAATGCACAAGTGAGAGATAAAACAAAATAGAAATATAGATGCATTCCGAAGAGAAAAAGCTTTTCAATCAAACGTTTGCTTTTAGGGAACCAATGAAGTAAACAACTATCAAGGCATACTATCTGACAATACCTAACTTTCATCAATCAGCAATTGTTAATTTAAATTAATTTTTGTTGTGATAATAGAGATAGAAATGAAAAAATTGTTTCACATTTTACACGAGTACGTTTGCATTGTGCAAGAAACACTTTATAACACGGTCGCAAATTAAAATTATCTGATTATTAGCAAATATAGCACCTGCCTTTATATGCTAAGAAATGAGGATGAGTGATACATGTTATTATGTTAGCATATTTTGATATATGAAAAAAATAGTAACGTTCGAGACAATAGCATCTAATATAATACCACGCAATGTAAAGACAAATAACATTTACTCAATGAATATTACTTTACACTTCACGTCATATGACTGGGTTTAGGATATAATAATGATTAAAATTATATTCGATATCGATACAGAATTTTAATTTTATAGACTTGATGTGATATTAGCACTCATTGTAGCTTCAGACAAATCAACAGTAATCAATAAAAATTTTAGCAAGTAGGTAATTAAATGTTAATGATATTGTTCGACTTTAATTACCAGTTAAGCGTTCTTATCAGCTCAGAACATTTTTTCTGGAATCCAGTATCACTTTACCACAAAAAATGCAGTGACTAAATTATTTTATGGCAATTCATTTTGTCCGAAACTGTTGTCTTACCAGAGGTAATAACAGAAGGTGATAATATTAAATTCAATAATTTAACTATACAATATGCCTAAATAATACAGTGCAATAGTTGATCAACTTGGGTCTTACGATTCAGGAACAAATACTTCAAAGCAGAAAAAAAACGCTATCACCCAGTCATAAGATGTCAAGCCAAATTTGCATACGCATGTTGACTTAAAATTTTATGGTCTTACCTGTGATGGACATCCAAGGGTATCTTGGAATATCCGGTATATGTGGAGACGGTGCCGTAGGTTGAGTGCACGGATTCAAAGGATTAGTGGCGTTGCTCTGATGGAAGTACTGTGCCATGTTACTAGTAGTTGCACAATTTTGAAGGTTGAGACCGTATTGCGACATGTCTGTGGCACCGGACTGGGTATATCGACACGTTTTGTCACTATCCGCAGACGCAGCCATGGCACTAAACGGTGACATGTTCGAGGCCACGTTGGATGCCAGCTGATGCGAAGTCACACTCACATATGGATACATACTTCTGTTCTGGCTATTATAGTTTACTAAATTACTTGCACTTGAGTCCGCTTGATACTTTGGTAAAATGCTATCGATATAATTGGAACTCATTGTTCACATAATTTGCAGAACGGTTAGTATACAATATAACAACTGTGTACACCTCCACTACCTGTGATGGTAAATGAATCCTTTTCTGAATTAGACACTGGAATCGCAAGGCTGCAGCGGTAAACAAGTCTGCCCAATCAGTAGGTAAGGGTGCCTGCCGAACCAATAAGAGCTCTTGCTGGACGCACCGTCATTATTAGCACGATAAGAGCAGGAGGGAGAGTACGACGACTACACTCAAAACACTATCGCCATCTGTGGGCCAATGGCTGAACTAGTAACAAGAGTTAGCCAATGCGAGCGTGGCGGCCATCTTGTCTTAGAGTGAGGGTGTTTGAAGCACCACCCTTCACAAATTGTACCTTCACAATTCCACAACTGCAGGAATTGTATTTGAAAGCGTTTTTCACCCGATATTCAACCTGGGTCACATGCCGAGCTCTATCGTCTACCGAGGACAAGCAGGTAATATTCTGTGCATCTGTCGAGAGTCGGCAGCGGAATAAGGGTAGTTGAATGAGTGGGCCGGCGTGTTGAGGCCAGCAGCAGCGGCAGCGGAGGTGGAGGAGGACGAGGTCGGTCGGCTACCCAGGGAGAGACCGTCCGACGGGAGGATAGGGACAGGTAGGGGTAGTGGTGGAGACCGAGCTTGAGGGGGCAGAGGCCGGGAGCGCCAGCACCGCTGCTGCTCAACAGAGAGGGCTCGAACGTAGTGAGTGTGCACCGTCGCGGTTCAAACCACTGCCTCAGTCTTCCCTGATCCTTCTGCGACCGCTACCCAACTCTCACTGAGGCTTCCAAGGATTCTATACAGACCGCATCCCAGCAGCACTTGCAAGATAGGAGGCAAAGCTGAATACGCGAGCATGCTCGCGCTTGACACCTTCCTTTGGAGAGGGGGAGAGACACCCGGACCGGGGTGCCGCTGCGAAATAGAGAGAGTAGAAGGCAACGTGTAGCACCGCAAGGTGCACGCGTAAGATTTTCTTATGCGCTGGTACGACGTGTAAACAACGAATAAAGTTCACCATGCTTGTGTGAAGCACAGGCGAGAAAAAGAGCAAGAGGGCGTAGGATGCAGCGAGATGGTGAAAGTAAAAATTGTCATTGCTGCAGCTCCAATGACTGAAGTTCGAAATGCTTACGCGGTACATATACCGCGAAAAAAAAAATGTCATGCAAGAGATAGCGAAAGTAAAGCCACTAATAATGAGGTTTCTACCCCGACTGGACATGGGAATGCATGGGCTAAAAAGATTAGTTCAATCCCTGTTTAACAGATTTTACGGTAGCCCGAAAGCCAGATTGCAATGCTAGCCTCTGTAGCTGCCGAAAAGTCTGTTGTGGATGTAATAATATTGTTACACATTCAAAACTATATGATAGGCATTCATCATCGGAGCGCTGGCGATATTCAAAGTCAAAAAATATAATTTCACAAGACTTTTTATACGTCAGATGAAAATTTCATTAGCATGGTATATGTAACTTGCGAAGTCAGATGAGGGTGCCGATTACAAAAAAAAAAAGTCAGTACAGAAAAGAAGCAGTGGTTAGCTAGGTTTCAGTTCTTGTACATTTTCTTTTTTTCTTTGTAAGGCAGGAGGATGAGCTATGCGCGTTACGCATACAATCAGCGGTTTTGCATGCACTGCGCGTATTAAAATTATCGTCTTTAGACGCTCACTGCACGACTTCAAACAAGATTGGCCGGAAACAAAGAACAAATTACGCAATAAATGTGATTTAAGACGTAAGATTACAGTCGTCCTAGGAAATTATGGGTCCGCAGTTTTATAAAACTCAATTCACATTTGCTTTAGAAATTTGATGGTACTTACAGCGATAGACTTTTTCTTGGGGCTTCTGCCATAAGCAACTTAATCTTCAAGCTCTAAAATATCTGGGAACTGCGAGGAATTTACCGAAGTACTTAACCAATTTTCAAGGAAATTATCAGCGAAGAAATATTAACGCTTTAATTTCGGAATCAAACTTCTGCAATTGCAAGACATTTAAGAGTATGTGTGATGTAATTGAGTATAAGCACGGATAAAATTGTTGATATAGTTGTAAGAAGAACACGTACAAAAGAGAGATTGCATTTTGTTCAATAAACACAATGAAACTGGGTGATCACTGATGATTGTCAATGCAAAAAAAAAAGTAAAAACAGAGACAATAATAGCTAAAGAAGAAAAACAACCAAGAAAATATAAGAAATCCCTGTTTCTTATACGCACAATATATATTTCTCTGTACGAAATGCTGATGTAAAATTGAAAGAGCAAGATATTTGTGAAATATCTCCATTATTTTTATGACTCCGCCTCTTCAAATTTCGAGATAATAATTCGGTTACACTAGTATAAACTTTGTAGTGAACTTTAAACATCTCTAACATAGATTAGCAATTATTGTGTTTGGCACTATGCATCCACTTTGTCTATTGCAATATAGTTGCATTTTCTTATTTTTTGAAGCTTCAACCAATATATAAGGTAATTCGATGTTAGTGGGCTTGAACTTTGCTTGAAAGTCTACGCAGTTAATAACTGCTCTAAATTCCCACTGAAGTTGTGAGGAAAAAAGGACAATCATAGCTCCTAAAATCTATGTAATTATTACTGTAGTGAACTCTTCTATGCAAATTATGTATATTATACAGGCAAAGAAGCCAACAAAAAAATCAGGATCTATTTTCCACACTGGCAGCGGTGACAAAAATGTGTAAATTACGCCTTTCACTTGTAGTGTTGGGTAACAATTAAAATTTCTCAAATATAGGTAATCTTATGTATAAGTTGTATTCCGAAGTATACCTTCATTAATTTGCTGTTTTTGCTTATTAAACGAGTTTATTATTCATGAAAGATGCCAATTTTGCGTTAACTTTTCGCTAAGATTAATTTCTTTGCAAGCTTCTTGTGAAAAAAAAGAATAACTCGCCAATAAATTAATAAGCCTATTTCTTGCAGTTCATACAGTGCAAATACACGATAACCTCATTTTGTAAAAGGTATATTTATCAGCTTAAGTTAATAGTAAGACATTACGGCAAAATAAAAAATAATCGTTGCGGTATTCCAATTAAAAAGAATGTATATATATATATATATACATACGTTCCACTGAGTAACGAAAAATCAAATTGATTCTTTTGAAACTGCTAGATATAAGCTTGCCGTTGACCAAATTGAAACCGCTTAGTTCATTAGAAATGAACAATTGATGTTTAAGATTCAACGGGATGCACCGATGTAACGTCCAATAACAGTGATAAAAAAATGCGTAGCATGTAAAACACTAAGAATTTTAATAATTATATCTACACTCGATGCAAGCTGTGATATGAACGAAAGAGAATAGTGAAATGAAGATAATTTGCATTAAGAGCTTAGCAAATTCCTCAGATTCTATAACTTTATTTGTAAAACGAGCTGAATTTGTCCGGAAAATGAACTACAGCGTTTCAAAACCAACAATCTACTGAATATACGAGGGAAGTATATAATAAATTCTAGCTATTTGCATAAAGAAATAACTAGTTTTAATTAGGCAAAGTAAGTTGCAAAAACAACTTACCTATTTATTAAAGAAAGCAAAGTAGATTGTAAAAAGAAATGAAGGTTTTTACCATAAGTTTCAATTCGAATTATAGCAATTGACAGTGAAGGACCGAAATTTTCAGTGAAAAGTTTTATATACATATGACAGCAACGTTTAAAATATGGTAATTTCTAAGATGAATAAAATTAAATGAGAAATACAAGTAGCGTAATGTGTAATAAGAACTAATCTATTTTTGAACATAATTTGTAACTAGAATTATGGAATTTTTGTTGGTAAGTAAACTCAATTGCAAAGTTTCATTAAAGTTAATTCAGTAATATATTGAAGTTACATGTTCTACGGTTCTTGCAAAAATAATCTGTAGATCAAGTTAAGTTAATTCTGGGCAAGAAAACACAGTTGTTTTCTATGGAACTGAATCCTGTAGTAAAAAAAATGTTTCACCGCGTCCGAGTGCTGCACTGTATTGCTAGCGGCAACATTTCCCGCTCGTCTGGCTACCGCTCAGCTGCACCGCCGGCCCTGTTGCGGCCCCAGTCGCCGCTCCCTGCGTCTCGCTCTTCATTATTTTCCCTGTCTTTAAAGTTACTGCCATGCGTGTTCCTACTTACATTTTCTACAATAGAATCATTATGTGGTTCTTCGATAAGTAACTAACTATGCCGCTGCCAAATTATCATATTTTAAGAGAGCTTAAATCATTTACAACTAGAATAAACTTTAACCATGCTAAGTTGCGCGTTCAGCCACAACAAAATTCTAGTTTGCTCAAAACTCAGCAGGGCGATGCTTTAGCAATGCACATGCAGCGCAAAAATTACCCTTTCACTGCCCTGCTACTGTTTAGAACAGTGCATGCACTCACGAGTCGGCATGACTCATTCGTTCATCGTCCTGGTAATAAATCAGTCCATAGAAAAAAAGGTCCCGTATGGTTTACAATAGACGCCTAACCCTTGGGTAGGCTATTCCGCCATGTGGTCGGCCAACTGCTTTCGGCCAGCTGCTCTCTTTGGATACTCACTTTCGGCAGAAGCTTGCATCCAGTTTGAAATTTCGCATTGAACAGCACACACGTGTTACGATCTATCCGATTATTGTCAAATTAATGAAAAAAAATTCAGGCAATATTGTACTGCACCATCTAGGGCAAATATAAACCGGTAATCGACTGTTTCCACTCCGGTTTTCGCATATTTCGTGTTCTCGTTCACATATAACATCCTACTCATATCTACTGCCCAACGGAAGTTTAAATTTACAATACTACCCAAATATTACAAGAACAAAAGACGTCGACTTTGTCCACAAGCCTTCCATCCTCGACCAGCTCCTCATCAAGTGCTGCCGATATTCCCAAAGCCTCTACAGTAAGTATACACTCTTCTGTCTATTAATAAGCACTGATGGGAAAATTTTCTTACAGGCGTATCTTAGGTTCACCCTGAATATTGACAATGCCCAGCGTAAGGTTTATAGTATCCATAGAACCACACACGAACGATGAGGATGCAATCATTTCATAGAGCTCAGGAGCCCCGTCGTAAAATCTTTATAGCCTCTAATGCCCCTCACTAACTGTTTATTTGACAAACAGTTGCGGTGACGGGAATATATGTCCATCAGGATTGATATTCGAAACGACTTAAGGACAGAAGTTAAAGCGCAGACCTCTACTGCAGCAGGAGCGGTCGCAGTTCAGTTTTACGACATTTTAATCACCACGATTAGCGAGTTTTTTTTTTGCAAAAAACAGAGGTACCTGCGGAAGAAACTTGAGTTTTCGTTACGAAAATCAATTCTTCACTCTTCTATAGTCATCCATCTATCACTGTGCACTGGAAACGGAATTTCGTTGTTTTTTTGCAAGACCGGGAAACTTGTCACAAAACTTCAGTGTCCATTCATTTTATGGCTTTTGGTTCTGTCACACCCCTTTAATAACAGTCACGTGGACGAGTTAGGCGCTCAAGTTTCCAAGTTGCACTTCACGGACAGTTGAGCTCATGCTTGCCACTCACTTCGTACAAAATCATTCATATTTTGCACACAACTTAAAATGACCAAGGCACGTTGGGAGGGAGCAAAACACTGCGTAGAAAGAAGAAGAAGGGGATGGCTCGTTTCAGGAGAAGTTAAGGCCTTGGAAGAAGGCACTGTTAGATGCACGCTACACGAACGCTTGCTCGCCGTTTGGCAGGCGATGAAGGGAGCGGGTCCACATGACCAAAGGGGTTGGTGTACGTTGCGCCAGTGGAACTAGAATTAGTGCCAGCAAGAGGGAGGGAGTATGTGGAGTTTGTGTGCGTTAGTATGTATGATGATGAACTACGTACGGTGCAAGGGGGCAACAGTCACTCGGAGCTGAATGAGTTATTGGAACGCACTTGACAGTTCTGGCAAAATATTCGGGGTGGGTCATTAGAGAAGTTATTCAGCTTCATTCCAGTGAATAAACGATTGGCTCTGGCGTTGTTGCAAGACGTTTTACTTGATGCAATAATTCGCGTTAGCTGTAGGCATTCGATGGGTACAGATGCATTTGTCAAGTATATGTTACTCGATACAGCGTACCTATTTTCATATTGCATAAAAATGGCATTGGTGCTTGCTATAGTTTTCCCGAATAGCTAAACATGAATTAATTAATCTTTGGCTTATAAACCACATATTAGCTTTGGATAGTCAGCTAACATTGAACATTGTGGTGATACGTCAACGAAGTATACGTATCACATATCTTTCAGATATGCAATTCTAAGTGCAACCAAACTTCGACATGATTCATTTCGCAATGAAGACTTTATATTATTAACAAATAATGAACTAAATTGTACGTTGCACAATGGATAAAATCTACTAGAGAGCCGTCTATGAGTGCTTTCTCATATACAGTAAAATTTAAAGGGCGACGTGATGATAGAATTTTCATCCTATTTTTACACGTGAAATATAGAATGATTTCATTAAGCACCTGCAGATTTTTTAAGAAAATCTCCTATTTTCCGCGTTTTACAGTCATACCTGTGCACAAATGTCAAATTCAAACTTCTGGGTTATAATTCATTACAAGCTTGTGTTTGAGGCAATGAATGGGGGTCGCAGTATTGGAGTCATAACTTCATGTTACCCAGTAATTAAACAAGAGAAGCATAACCCCTCGCGGATTTAATTCACCAGCTGCATCATTTGTCATCCAGAATACCATATGTTGTTTCCTTGCTTCGTCATCCTTTACAAAATTAAATGCAAGCAGTAAGGGTGAAAATGTTCACAATAACATGAAAATTGCTGACACATTTCAAGCACTTAACACACGTATCCTTAGATTTTAAAGGTGACTTAGCACCTTTTTTGTAAAATCACAGTAGCAGACACCTGGGAACGTGCAGCAGCAGACACCTTGTGGACGTGTCAATTCTCGAACGTCCGTTATGTAACGCGCGGAACTGTGACAAACCAGGACGATACTGCTTTGAAAAACCTGTGCTCTACTGAATCGACATGTATGGATCATCAAAAATGCAATAACTTTGGGGAGCCGCACTAGATATATTTTCTGACGTTTGAACTCTAAGAAGTTCTGCACTTTGTGTCATTAATCTTAAATTCTTCGATAAAACTTAAATTTTGTTGTAGCTACTGTAAAGCAGCTGAGTTCCCTGTCTTGTGAGAAAGTAAGGTCCTACCGTTTCCCACACAACGGTAGGTTGATACCCATTTCTAATACATATCCCCTAACTTCATAAAACTTCAGAGGTCATTAATGCATCTCTAGAACAAAATTGCAAGTGTCCACTTTCTTCATGTTCTTAGGTATATTGTATCACCTTAACCGGCTGAGCAACTATTAGAAACCAAAAATTTGCATGGTTCTTCGGCATCTTTGAGTTTCAAATAAATTAAATACTGTTATTATAACGAACTTGTTGCTTCAGTTGAAGAGAGTGAACTTTTCTATTCACATTAAGATAAAAACTGCACCTTTTATAATAATTTCAACCGAAAGTACTGTACATACATGTAATAGTATTACGACATTTGAACCATTGGATAGAAGGATTTTAAGCACACAAAAAATTCAATAGTGGTTCCACTACGCTAACCAGCGATGTATTTAACCTACTCTCTTATAGACCCTTGAAGCAAAAATAAAAATGACTATGCATCTCGTTTGTGTGACACAACTGCTGCCACTGATAATAATCAGAGGCTAATCACGCATGCACGGCAAACCCCACAGGGCTCACGTTCATTTTTTAATGACATTTACTGCTTTACATCACATGACAAATTAACTACAGATATGCATTTACATCAAGGCCTGCTGTTTACACTTCTGAAGCGTTCTTCGTATAGTCTTTATTTACCCTGATTTAGTTCTGCCTTAGATCGAAGCAGGGGCGAGAAGAAGCTGAAAGAATCTGCCAACTCAGGCATCAGTCACTCACAAAAGTACTGAATTGTGTCAGAAGAATGGCCCAAAATGTCACTTGTAATTTCGCAGTACACAGAAATAACTGAGTAAAGATTGGAGCAAGCACGTCACCACGTCCAGATGCAGACCCCACTGACCAAACATGCACCAAGTCACCGGCTCTGCTGTTACGATAATAAAGAGTGTAGCGGTCTCACGCGAGGTGGTAGGTACGTGTAGCCAGCCAAGCAAGGAGTAGTGTAAGCCTGGTCTATAATAGAGACCTTACCTCCCAGCACACTCCTCTGAATTATTATGCCCAATGCATTACAACAACCCAAATTATGTAGCAGCAAAGGCACTTATTGGTTTGGAGAAAGCCAAGTGATTTGTTTGTATAATGAGTAGTTGTTGTGGATAGAGTTCGTTGCGAAAGCGAATGCTCTCAGCAATACATGATCAAGACAAGCACTAAAATAATTTTATGAGACTGACCATGCACTCTTCAATATGACTCATTTCAGTAGTTGCGTGTGCTGAATTCGTTATCGAAGGCCAATTGCTTGTTCAGGTTTGCCTTCGACAGCAATAATACTTAATGACTTTTACTGGTAGACAAAACTTGCCTACTTACAGGGAGCCGTTGGTTACTGTGCATTTTACTTAGCTAGAGAACACGTGCAGTCGCAAACAACAGCTTACACAGTATGCGCATACCTGCTTATTGTTGCCTATGCATCAGTAGGTTTACTAAAGAAAGCTTTCACAAATTTTTAAGTGACTGCGCTGTCTCGTTGCATCTTATTAACACAAGCAAAGAACTGTCGAGTAATTTTAATATCTGGAATTATCATATTTTGATGCCTAATAACGGTGCAAAAATGGTAAAGTGAAATTGATACTTGTAGCTTATCGTTCTGCAATGTGCAAACCGTAGCGGCAATTGATTACCTTTTCAACACATAATCGGCTTAGGGCCTGCAAAATGAAAACATCTAACCTTGACTGGACTGGAACTTCAAACAGGAGCCTCTGTCTCAACACTTGGAATCGTATTGCATGTGTTCGAAGTAGTCCCATAATATTGAACCTACTAAAACCTCAGAACTATGGAACAAGATTGATTTTTGAAAGTCTCTCAAGCGTAAGCGATGACAGGTCAAAGCTGGAAACTCGGTTGCTCGGATCGAAATCAGCGCACAGGCCTGCAGTTCTGGACGAGGTCAAGCCTCAGAGCCTAAGGACGCGTTCAATTGGGCACCGAAATTAAGCCTTAGAGTCTTAGCCGAAGCTTCGGAGAGAAGCTTTTTAACTTTGCCACTTTGAATCGCGTTGGGCAAGTGTTAGAAGCAACTCGATTACCTTGAGCCTGCTGAAAACTTATTGTTAGGGAGCAATTGAGTTTATGGAAGTCTCAACGGTAACCGATTTAAGTTCAACGCCTCAAAGTCAATCCATCGGGTCGAAGCCAGAGTACCTGACTGATGCTGGGAACAAGCCAAGCCTCGAACGCTTCATTTGACGCCTAAGCGAATATGCTCTTAATTTCACTAGCCAACCGAACGCCCCCTTGTATACATAATCTTACCTTCTCCATGCAAATGAACGACACTACTAGCTTTGTGTCTACCAGGTCTGGCACGATGTGCGCTGAATGGCGAAGATGAGTGAGCCAATCCTATNGACGCCTAACCGATTATGCTCTTAATTTCACTAGCCAACCGAACGCCCCCTTGTATACATAATCTTACCTTCTCCATGCAAATGAACGACACTACTAGCTTTGTGTCTACCAGGTCTGGCACGATGTGCGCTGAATGGCGAAGATAAGTGACCAAATCCTATACCGTGACTGTCATGGCACAGAAGTTTTGACTGAATTCTTGGCCATCCCAGAAGCAAAAAATAAACATCTACTGGGCCGCCATTAATTTTGTTAGGTACGTATTCTGCTGTAGTTGATCACTTTTCAAAGACACTACGGTAATCTTGTTTCTCTGAGGAAACTGTCACAATTTAAAAGAAAGAAATATTTTTATAACTCTTTCTCTAGAAATTGATTACCGATAGCGTACACTCTATCAGCAAAAAGTTTTTCGAAAGATATATGAAAATAACATTACCTGTACTCGCCGAGGGCAGTTAGCATATATTCATGCATGGGTCAGTGCAGCTATCTTCTGTTTGACTTCATCGTATTCAGTATATCCCTGAGAAGTATAGAACCCTCTCAGAACCCTACAGCAAGCAACATAGCCCAACCTCCCGCGACAAAAATGACAGGCACTGAACCCCGTACAGACATTAGGCTTGGGTGACGACACACACGATACTGTTGTCCGTACACCTTCGCTTTCACTTCGCTGAGGCCTTCTATGTATAAATATAAAAGCTATCAGTAAATACAGGTTAAGTTAATGGATAATACGACTCTACATTTACATTTTTTGCCGTTTTTTTTTTTGCCTGTACCCAAATGATTATGCTGCAAACGGTCGATAAGATCGATACTGCGTACAGTTCAAACGCATGTCAGGTCAGTGAGAACCATATCGTACTGGCTCCAGCTTATACCTGTACAAGCAAGTCACTGCATAGTGGTTGAGTAAATAATTCAGTGATAGGCTTGCGATGAATATTAAGTCAATATTATCTCAAGCAGTAGCAGCAGTTTGTATCTTACTATAGTACCAGTGCACCTGCATAAGTAAACTTGTAGTGAGTGACTCATTGTAAAAATTAGACAAATATTATTATTATTATTATTATCTTTCGTGTACCAGTCCATCTGTCTGAGCGAATTCACTGCATACAGTGGCTATAGATTAATTAAATACTATCTAAAGGAGCAGCACTTCATATCTTACTGGAACAAGTGCACCTTTGAGAATTAATTCTCACTGATTGAATATGACGTTGATGATGAATAAAATATTATCCCGAGCACTAGCTAGGTAGCTGTTCGAGTCTTACTGGTCCTGCGCAAAGCTCTTTTATAGGCGCATTCTTAGTGCCTGATTTACGTTCAAGAGAAATTAAATATTAACCGAAGCCGTAGGAGCCCATGCCTTACAACACCCAAATAGTTCTCTGTCAGCTGAACTTGTTCTTAAGAAACGAGCGCAGAAATGTTAAAAGTGTCAGCTTGACGGACGACCCTGTCACAATTAAATGACCTATTAAATCACGGATCTTGCTCGGGAGTTTCTTCTTTTTTTGTGGTGTACAACGATACGAGCTGCAGCAGCCCGCATACTTTGATCTCTTTTTGCTATCATCGAGATAATCTACAGCATTGAGGCAATGGTCTTTATATGCCTATTCAAGCATTACTTGTTCATGATAAGGCGCCATTTAGAAGAAGCTGAACAAAATTGATTACTGCAATATGTGATGGAAATTTATAGTTTGCACAGGTCTTGCGCATATCTAACGTACGTATGCGAATGAACTATCACATGCAAAATTAACTTAGAGGTAAACTGAAGTATTTAGCGTGCGATGCAACAAAAACACGTTTTTTTAGTAACACCGCTATGGATTTCTTGCAAAACTAGTTTGTTCCACTTGAAAGAACAGCTCAGAAGCACTTGCTCAAACTTGCTGCTGCACGTGCGTTACAGTTATACCCCCAGTTTCCCGGTTAAATGCAAAAAAATCAGGTTCTGTACCGTATTCTGGTAGCCAGTTAATTGATGCTCTAAGTCTTAACGTACGTTAAATAACAAGTTATGCGAGTAGTGGTTCTTAGCCTTTACATGAAGCTAGCGAAAAGAAGTTTGTCCAACATGCATATAAGTTAGCAACTTAAACTATATATGGGCGAGCTGTACTCTCCGAAACTGGTGAATTTTGTTATAAAACGTGTAGTGTATATAGGAAATATCACATTACGTCAGAAGTGAGCTTTACTCCATGAAACTGAAATCATTTTTGATATAACGTTTATAAATTATTTAATTATGTTCGTAGTGAGCCGTGATATAGGATACTACTGAATAATGCTTTTTCTATGCAATGCATAAAGATTAGCAATTTATGGTGTCAGGAAGTCCTATTCAAAGAAATTACGACTGTTGTTCTCTATACAATGCATCCAAGTTAGTAAATGTGATCTCTTGCTGCAGTAAGCCTTACACCACGTAACTAGAGAATAGTGTTTGCTATAGATTTTCGCAGAATTACAAGGCTGTAAATTATATCCCGGAATATGTCACTCAAAAAATTAAAACGATAGTTTCCAGGCTTAGCAGACTGTAGAAATACGTAACATTTAGTTATCTCCTACCCTTACCGATTGTCATATTAGTACAAAATCGAAGGAAGGGCTCACCAAACCATGAGTAAATTTATTATATATATATATATATATATATATGTATTGCAGTATATACGAAAGAAGGGGAAATGGCAAGCGTACCCTGCGGCAATATAGCTATCTAGCTATCTGCGATTTTCCCTCTTCGACCAAGATAAGATAATCCAATCCGATTGGCTTTAATTTATCTAAACATCAATCCTGAGCGTCCGATTCCCTACTTTATAGCATATCGGTCTCCGTACACCTGCCGGATTGTAACTGAAGTTTTTGGTGAATAAAATCGACAATTTGTTAACACTTTTACACTTCTTGTGGTCCAGTAAATCTCAGGGTTTATTTTTAAATAGTGCAAAGCATACGAAAAATTATGCTGAATGTATACTCAAAAGACTTAAATCTAAAGCTATGTGCATGCATTTTATATAATATAAACTTCGGTGACAATAATCATAATACGATGTTGCAGAAACTCTCCAGCTCTATAATTAACATGCATAACGTAATCTAAGTTAAATACCCCTAAACTGAGTTAGTTACCTTGCAAAAAAGCAATAATAAATTATTGTTTCCATAAAGAACCGTTGTTACTTTGTTCCCTGAACCGAGTTCTTATATTTAATTTATCTATTAAAATACTGAAAATAATTAAAATATGCATGCATATTTATCTCGATATTTCATATAATGCTTCTTATATTTTCTTCCGACACAGTTCTAAATTCAAATTTTCAATATGTATCTAATTTTTTTTGTACGTCAATCTGTCGGGAAAATTGTTGTTCTTTAATTGTTCTAAACGGCGAGAATCACCGATAATATTGTAGAGTTTTGTGTTTTCTTTTCCCGCGATTCACTGAGAGAGTTTATACAATAACAAAATCAAGTACATTTGTATTCTTCACTAAGTAAAGAAATAAACACTACCCCTAATATACAAATATATTCAGTATTCTGCATGCATGCAATTCATCATTGCAAAAGTTTATTATGAATTATATAAAGCAGTCTATATATCCACGTAATCTTCCTAAGAATACGCTAAAAATTACCTGAAATGTACTAGGACATCAAAGTCGACGAACACTCGTTCGTCATTTCATTATCTATTATTGTCATCCTTCCAATAATATTGCCTCGCTTCTTCATAAGGTAAAGACATTATCAAGTGTAAAGTGAAGCGAGTGAAGAAAAAAAAAAACGAGTTCGGGCGTTTCATGCGTGATCACCACCATCTCTAGGCACATCAATAACCGACTGTGGTTACGTAACCTTGAAGGGTGTAATGAGACTGAAAAAAAGCCCACCGCACAATTAGGTTTAGGCATACTAGTTACCGAGGCTCTTCTTGATAACTCCATTAGTACACTTGGGTACGAGAGATAAACCCTTAAACAAACAAAGTGCATAAAAATTCCATTATATTGTATATAGACGCTTCATGAATACTGTCCTTGAGGTCGCCTGGAACAGACAAAGCGCATAACTATTGCGTTGCATCTTCTGAAGATGCCTTAGAAATTTTTGGGGGGTGAGATTGAATAATTTCTAGCTAAAGTAGTTGCTGTGAAGCAGGCGAAGCACCTACCTTACATGAAATTAACCTGATTGCTAAAATGATAAAATATATAAATTAAACTTTTCAAGTAATCGTTCAGTAGGTTTTCATGTTATATAATTATTAATTTACTAACTCGATGTTATTCTAAGTTTTGCCCCATTTAGCAGCAGATAAGTTAATTATTGCATAATTTTTTTATCAAGCAACTGTTACAAAATTCAGTATTAATTACTCTTAGAATAATTTTTCGGCTTCGTATTAAAAGCATACCAAACCGAAACAGTTCACCTGCTCTAAAATTAAAATGTACAACACTCAAATCTTGGTGTTGAAGATGGATAGTTGCTACATGGTAACATCTATACCGCGAAAGTCTCATGCTAAGAATATAGTTAGAAGTGCGCATTTTTTTTTTTTTATTCTAAAACTTTGCAAAACGGTATTTTGATGATGTGCAGGTAAACCCTATTATGTTTTCCCCGATGAATCATGTTAGTATTTAATATTATATATAATAATATATTTTTCCAACAAGAAACTAACAATCTTAGCAATAGCAAGTCACTGACGGAACAATAATTCGGAATTTTCAAAATGATAATGGGAGCTTCCTATCCCAATTTCGTAACGGACTAACCTTGTCGAATTTGAAACGAAAAATAATTGTCATATGAAGCTCTACAGAATCTGTGCTTGTGCTATATGATAGAATGGAACAAAAATATTAAACAGAAGATTTTCCACGCACGGAAATGTTGCAGACGAGAGTCAGTAAGAAACATTCCCTGACTGATGTTGAATTTCGAGAAAATTACTCAGAGCACTATAGTATTTAATATATGTTCAATATACAAAACCGCAAAATAAGAGTTCGTTTTGTAACCACAACATATTGATGTTGTTTTACTTCCTTAGGAAAGTTATGCACAGTAAAATTACCAGGAGTGAGTGATGGAACTTGGTTTTTGCTTCACATGGTACTGCAGCTCATTTTGATTATATATATACTGCAAAACGAAGTTATACTTTGCTTGCTTCATCAGCAGCAGGATCATACTTAGCGTCGTACAACAAAACACAAGGTGAAACTACATTGTTTCGCCTCAACAAAAGACAAAACCTCTTAACGTGAATCAATGCTTCCTATAAGTAATTCACACTGGGGTTATAATCTAAAATGTGTTTCGTGCAAATACAAGTAGATAGAATTGTCAGTCAACACGTTTTGTAGCGCAACAGTACGAGCTGTTCTATATGTATTTGTCAATATACACTACTGATAGCCTCACCTGATATAACACAGGCATATCATGGCTTTATTGACAAGGAAACACCTGCAGGCAGGCAACATAATAATTGTTTGCCAACTTTCAGCTTAAAATCCTCTCTATGTGTGTTTAGATTTGCACACCTCGATTGAGACACAGGAATCTAACCTGATTAGCTTCAATTCGTCTAGAATGTCAGCCTATACAATTTGATTTTGCAACTTCTATTGGATGAACGTTTGTTAATTAAGTGTTCAAGCAAAAAGCTAAAATCTTTGATTTTCTGTTGTACGATCTGAGCAGAGGACTGCAAATGTTCGATGTTTATTAGTGTTTCTTTAGAAAAGCCAGCATATCTTGATAAAATATTTTGATTGGCAAATAACTTAGTTATTTCTTCAGAGCTACAAAACTGTATCTGGGTGACATATGTAAATGCTATAAAAAGTAATACGTTTTGTAATCAACACTCGACATGTTGCATTCTACTTGGGGTTCACGTACTTAATTCGAGTAAGCCATACACTATCGTAATATTGTTCTGATACCTGCATTCATAGCAGCTATATGTTTACCACCATGCAGTTGAGTATAATATGACAGTGATCGGATTCTGGATATGATGATCAAGTAAATACTATACTTACAAAGAAGAACTCAGCTTTATCTACACTTTTCACATTAACACCTTCATTGTTCTCAAAAAGTTACAATCACAGTCCAAGACATATCTACCAATAAAAACATGAGATCATGTCCATCTAAAAGCGAAACAGTCGCTTGTGGGACACCATGCTAATAATAAATGTCTGCAATATAATTCAATAAAATAAATTAATAAACCCTTATCGCTCTTTCATATCATTAGTGGCAACTAGACACCTGTTACGAATTTATTATGCTGGTAAAGCATAATGCCTTGTTTAAAGAAAACCTAATAGCTCTTTAAATGCTTAACTTCATAAAATTTCTAGGCCATAGTTAATATTTTAAGTCAGTAATTTAGTTTGTTTTGTTTTAGTTTAGTTTGTTCTCTGCTCTTATAAATGAGCAGCAACTGCAAGGATGTTGTTTCAATTCTAGTACGAGTTTTTGTCTATTGACAATTAAAAAAAAATACGTTTACTCATTTGCTGTATTTTTGTTGCTCCCAAAAATTGCTTACAGATCAAAATATACGACCATGAGATTTTAGCATATTCAGCCTTATCACAAGTTCTTAAAGGGCTAAAAAATGTTCTTTTGAAAATGATAGTAAAGCTATCATTTCTTTCTGCCCGTAAGTGGAATATGAACCTCTTTGCCAACTTTTCCTGCCTATTTTAGGTGGATTATATTTTATTGATAATAACTGGGCTTATTACCTCTATTATTTTTATATCAATGCAAGAAATACGCAGCGTTGCAGCTGTCCCTTAAACCTACTACTATGGTCCTGCTTAGATGAAATAAATAAGTCTGTATAAATTATGGTTGTATTGGGAATTCTGTTATTTCAATTTCCCCTCGTTGAGCGCATTGCCATTGAAAATTGCTTTGCTGATTAAAACCATGATCATCACTGCTTGCTCGGATCAACTGTGATTGCATTGAGAAATGCACCTTACAAGTCTAATATTTACAGCAACTCCTTTCCATCAACAAATCCAGCTCTTATTACCACTGGATTTAAATATTAAAATAAGATTTAGTCTGTGCCCAGCTGTGCGTGCTTATTTTCGATAATAATACTACAACAGTTGTCTAAGCCCTGCAGTAAGCTTTCAGTAACTTCTTTGTTATTACATTTATTAAGATGATTCACCGCATATTGTGATGTCTTTCTTGAATGACTTAACTATGGCGAAGATCTCAAGAAGGACACTTCTGTGCAGCTTTGAAATTCAGTTTAGTGACAAGCTAGTGGTCGTATGGAGACATAATGGCCTGATAATTTGACCGTTGGTGCGTTCATTCAGCATACTTAAGTTAATGCTATAATCTGTGGAGATGAACTATGATAAGATAGAGAGCAGGTATGATAGCAAGGATACTACACTTGGTGCAGGCAGAAAGGAATTCGCGGTCGCTGAAACTCAGCGGAAACGCGATGGTGTGGCGGAGTGCGATGGGTGGAGTCACAACTTGGGTGTTGCCAGGTGCGTGAAGCACAACTTCGGGTAGGTTTTCGAAGTATTTCGGGTAAAATTTTTAATACCGTTTCAGCATTAGCCGAGAAACTTCCATTACACCTAAATCGAACTATCAGACGAGAGTTGGCAGAGTATGGAGTTACGTGACTGTAGAGAAAATAGTGAAATAATATATGACATGCTTGAAAGAGAGGCGTCTGGCAGTGAGATTTAGGGTGCGCAGAAGAGTTGGTACACGAGCTGAGGCCTTGAAGATGTGGCTTTGGCAGATGGGGGAGAAGGGAACAACGGGGCTGGGGGTAAATCCCGGCAAAGGGAAGGAGGGAGTGCGACACGAACCGGTCAACAGCTTCGGCCGAAACTGAAGCGGCGACCGACTTCATGCGATAGAAACTCTTGAGAGACGAGCATGCATAGAGAATTTGATCATCAAATATAATCACTCATTAATTCGAGTCAATGACCAAACGCCTACTGCTCAAACCAATCTGCACATTATTACTTTTTCCGAAAGAGGATCAACTTTGCAGTCTTGGAAGAGAGAGCGATATTCTGTCTTGAGCCGAAATGCGTCTGCCCAGGGAAGTCAATGTCTCAATTAGTTCACTCGTCGACTGAAGCGAATATGAAATTCTCAGGGAATTTGTCCGATTATCAGCATTCAGAGCACCAACAATTGGCATGATGGGAATTGCTAGTGGGGCCAGGAAAGTATTAAATTCATAGTTATCATAATAAATGTATGTCTACTTGGGGCTTTTGCACCGCTACGTAATGCCGCTCACCGGCGAAAGATCCGCTGTAGCTAGAAGCAAGTCGGCCTGTTCGCCTAGAGTTCAATCTACATTTAAAAGTAATTAAATGAATTGAACCATCTAATCGAGGTGCAATTATTAATTTAAAACTTACTACTTTTGTGAAATTTAAAGTATATATCGAAATTATAGATATCCTCTTGAGTGCTATAACGTAGAATATTTCTGAAAGATTACTGGTATAAAAAAAATCCATATTCGTATCCACACATTTACTGGAGCGTGGTCTACAACCCTAAATGTAGTATGTGGTACAAATTTCAGGTATGTATTTTCTTCACTGAGAGAAGTGATAAATGAAGCAATAACCTTCCTTACTTTATTATTTCTTTTACTGCCAATAGTAATATGTTGCTTGTTTGGCATCATCTCTACTATAATGCAAATAATTGATAAGTCAACTAATAAACATTTTCGGAAATTTGAAGAATAATCTGTTTGTGTATGAATGCAAACGCCTTCATATTTTACGAAATTGTTCTAAAATATTTGATATGCACGACGACTATATAGGTTGCACATAGAAGATTGAATTGTTGGTCATAGCTAGACGCATATATAGGAATTTAAAAAAAATCATCTCATAACACACCAATGAAAAACGTAAACATATATGTATTCTACACGACTTAATTTGTAAATACAGGCGATGAAATAAAGTGAAATTAAAAAATACCCATATTATTAACATTTATGCAATTACTAATAATTATCAATTGGTCTATCAGGAAGACTAATAAGTACTTATACGAGATATGGGAGTATTTTCCATTTTTACATGAAAGTTTTAAAATTTTTCGTGAAGCATAATATCGTATATTGTTTGACAGAATTTTTGCATACCGTGAAGAAAAACATATTCATACTGTGCAGTTGCTATTATTTAATACCGAATTACGATCATGGAAATGTGACACAGTTATTAATAAAACCATTATTGCAAATAAAAAATAATAGACGATTGTCATGAAACAGAACGATTAATTAAGAAGCACCAATTTTTTTTCTACACTATATTTATTTACTCGTTTCCGACTCACTGTAATTATTGCCATAAGTGTAATATTATCAACTACTAGGAGTGTTATTTTACTGAACGATCCGGTGACCACACTTAGAAATTAGATTTTCATATTTTGTGAAATATTCTGAAAACAAGCATCACAATTTTTCCTCGTTCGGTACGTAGAATCTCCACCGTAATTAAGAGCAGCAACATTTTTGAAACAAATTATTTTACACAAAGCACTGAACATGAATATATAATTACGTACTTTTTTCTTCTGACTGAAATACGCGTGTATCCATGGCAGCGACAGTAATGTTTTGACCCATGTAAGTACTTTACACGACTAGATACACGTATGTATAAGACTTGAATGAAAAAATAAATATTTTATGGGGTGATCTCTGATCAGGGAGCCACACTCGAACGAAAGTGCATATCAAAATATAAACTTCAGAAGCTGGAGTAACTCTACGGAAATTCTTTGCAACATTTTAATACATGGTTTTCCTATTTAACTTCTGAGAAATGAAAACGAAAAAAAAAAAATCTCTGAAATCCCCTGCTGTATCATATCCATTCTGACAGAAAGAAAAATATGCATAATCTCCACGATAACGAAAAATCAATAGGTAACAAAGTTGCAGTATTTACTTGCATAGTGGCTTGATATTTGTCAGTTCATTTCTACTTTCCCGAAGAAATGCATCGATCAAATATAAACTATTATCATTACGGTTCAAAATGGAACCTTGCCATTTTACTTCTTCTCGATGCTTGATCTTGATAATTTACTAATGAACTCAATCGCTGAATAGCCTCAAAAGAAATGAAGACAGACGTAGGGCCGGTAGAACTTCATTAACAATTTAAATGGGTCATTGTAATACGAATGGAATTTATTAGGAATATGTAGTATATTTATATAATAATTTGTTCTGCCTGTAAATGCATTGTAATACTATACTTTTCTCCCTCAAATTGATCCTAGTCAAATTGAATTTAATTAAAATTCCTTGACTTTCGTTTAAGAAAGCTTGGCTTGAAATGATAGAGTTGGGTGTGTGAACTTCAGCTCTAAGCATTAGGTCTTCAAAAGTACTTCGGAAATGCTGATATTACAAAATTTTCTTCTTCAAAGTCATACATTATGTTTTTTGAAACTATATCTTACTTTTGATTTGAAGATAAAATACATTGTGGGCCTTAATTTTTCCAATTAAATTTACAATATATATAATATTCAATAACATAACAGTTTCCTACAACTAAAATACAATCAAATGTTTAATCTACAATGTAGTTTTAAATTTGTTTGGACGCTACCAAGCCGATATTAATATAACATATTAATCTCAGTACAGTTACGCAGTATATATATTTGAAACGAAGATAAACCTATGGCATCTTCACTTTCTTTCAGTCTTGACGTGTAGAAACTAAACTTTATAGGTAAATATGAAACTTAGGCGCAGTGGACAAGTGGGGTGCTTGCCTGACTGTGGGCAACTTACCGTATCTGATATGCACCAGAGAAGGTCTGCGCATTCCCTCGTAAGTTCAAGGCTACGTACAGTGCATGCCCGTCGAGTGAGTCAACGTACAGGGCAAACGTTTGTTGTGTATATATATATATATTGTTTTATATAAGTATGCTTGTTATATACGCTTTCATTTTATGCTTTTTACGGAATTCTGCATTCCTGTTGCTCAAGTAAATATTTCATGTTTCTAATCCTTCATTTACAAAATATGTATTATAATTGCTGCACTCGTGTTTACTGTATTCATATTATTATTTGTAAGTACACAGGTTGCGTACAGGCAGGCCAACTGTCATGTATAAGTAAGTACTCTTGTTGTGTACGTGTTCATTTGGATAAGCACTCCTCTTATAATTGCGTCTGTATTCGCATCTGTAACTATACCTATGCTGTTTGTGTATTCACTTGTGTAACTACCCATGCTTTGCTTATACTGTACTATATTGTCCCCCGTCTCCACTATACATATATATATATATATATGTGTTATATTTGCCACTTTTCTTGCGTACTTTTTAATTTTCACATTTGATGCGTTGATGCTGCATCATACAAATACGTTTGTAGTGTAGGCAATATTGCTTACGAGTGCATTGATCACTTCGTTTTTGTACGCAAACTTGTATATTCCATTGTGCTTGCTTTCCCACTGGTGTTTGTATGGGTTAACTCAAGTTTTTCCTTTTTTCTCAATATGTCTACATATCATTATATTCCTAAATTAATGCGTGTTCTTATTTCTACACCGTACATTTCCTCTGCTATTGAACCCACGCATCAAATTTGTTTTGAGGTTATTTTAATATCTTCACACTTACTTTTGCTTCGTATGCAATTTTGCAGTACAAAAGGTTGTTACTCTTGATGTATATTTCTTTACTATGCGTTCTCGTACTAACGTCTGTAGGGTTTGTACTCCATGTCGTAGAATACAAAAGTTTGTTGTTACTGCCTGATTCAGTTCAAACGTTTGTTGTAGCTGTCTGACTCAGTGCACACCCTTGTTCTATAGCTGCCAGACTCACCACGAACGTTTGTTGTGCCTTCAAAGTCAGTGCAACTTTTGTTGTAGCTTCATGACTCAGCACAAGCACTGTTATGTGTATATAGCTATACATGATTCTGTACAGATGTTTGTTCAGTCTTTAAGCCTCAACACATACATATGTTTGGACTTTATTACTCAGTGCAACGTTTCTTCTGCCTGCAGGACTCTGAGCAAATGTTTGTTGAGGCTGCATGGCTCAAGAAACATCTCTTATCTCGAGTAGAAACGTTTGCTATAGCTATATGATGAACAATGATTGAGTATAGGTTTATTATGGCTGTAAGACTCGAGAAAAACGTTTGTATCATTCGGTACAAAGGATAGCTGTTGTTGCTTGACTTACTAGAAACGTTGATTGCGGCTTCAGTCGTTAGTGCAAATTAACGTGTGTTGAGGCACCCCCAACTCTCAATACAAGCGTTTATTTAGGCAGCATGACTAAATACAAACTTTTTTGCGACTGTATAAATCAGTGGAAACTTTTTTTGCAGCACATTTTAGTAGAAACAAATAGTTTCTGGCTCTTGTTTCATTATCGACGTTTGTTCCAACTTCGGGTCTCAGCTCACTCGTGTGTACGACTGCGTATTTAAATACACACGCGCGTTTAAAATGCACGAGCATGTGTGCGTAATTACACCTTGATAATGCCACTGCAGTCATTCCTAGAAAATTTTATAGTGGAAACCCACATACTTTTTACTCCGAATCCAGCACGCATATGTAGGTGATGTTAAATCAGGATTATGTCTATGATTCGGTGTCATAAAAAAAGTCACCAATCCCCTATAACATTGAGTTATTACAGAACGGGTTTTTACTTCTTTACATCGAAACCTAGATATAGTACATAGATATTCATAGGACTGCACTAAAGCTTATTAAGTTTGAAGTTGTTATTTCATCGCTTAAGTCACCCGTACCAAGTTCTATCCATCCAAAAATGGGGGGTCTCTTTTGGCTATTTTCCAAACTCAGTCGATAATTCTAGCAGTTCGTGTAAATGTCCTTTACAGATATGTTTTATGATCTATGAGGATATGAATGAAATCAATGCGTTAAGCCTATTTATGCTTCGCATTGACTGATTGAGCGGCGTCTGCAGTGAAATTGGGCGAAAATATTAGGGCTATTGGTATATCTGAGAGATAATTGAGCCTTAATCCTTTCTGAACTTATGTAATGCCCTTCAGTACATGTCGGTGAAACAACTGAGAGCTGATATTGCTAAAGTGAATATTGTGCTAGATACGATATGGTAAAGAGAGCTTGGGTTAAAAAACTGCAACCTGGTAAGCAAAGATAAGAATGGGTTCGCCATACATAGAGGCAGAACGTTTGTACATACTGGGAATTCACAAGATTCGTTGCAGCAAAATTCCTCCACAACAGGCTTGTTAGATTCTCTTGCATCGATTCAATATTGTTGTCTATTTAGCTCAAACTGGTACTGGGCTTTATTCCTAAGCGTTCGATTCACCTGCAAGTGTAGTTTTCAATAGTTATGGACATATTGTAATCACTGAGACGTTCAAAGAAAGCTTTATTCGGGGAAACAATGCAGAAAGAAGGTATTTACAAGAGGGACTCTCTGTTTTAATGAACTGGTGCTCGAATCATGAAATAAATTAATTTTGTTACCTGAATAGAAAATATAAAAAATGTAAAAAATATAACGGAAGAAATCGTTGCTTGAAGAAGCTGTCACTCGAATAAAAGGAAAAAAGGAGAAAATATAACATAGGGCCTTCTTACTAGCACAATTCACTGCTGAAATGAAATTTTAAATCCATAATAAATATTTATACAGGGCGTCGCTACGTCAACAAATTGTTAGTTGAACAGTATAACAGTGAAAAAATATAACAGAGCAAATCATTACTTGAACAAATCCTTGCGTGGACTAATCGTTACTCTAACAAATCATTGCGTGAATCAATCTTTACTCGGACAATTCATTGCTCGAATGATTCGTTACCTGAACATATCACTACACATTCAAGATTAAATGCACAAAAACTGTTATTCGAATGAAAGTACACTTGTACAGGGTGGCCTATGAAACATAATCCCATAATGGTCTTTATTTTAAAAACATCCTTAATTTTGCCGATCAACACGTGAAAATACAAAATGAAGTAAATAATTTGCAGGAAATTAATTTTCACTAACTTTTTGTCACAAGGAATAGCAAAAAAAAAAAAAGAAGTCTAACAAAATCGCACGCCCGTTCATTAAGTGAGCGTCCCGTGTGTATGTTGCAACCCTATTAGGTAAAATTACATACGGAAAATTCCCCAATTAAGGTAGCTTCAGTAATGCACGTTCGGTTGTGAGGATCGAAAAGAAACTCCTTCGTGCAAAGCATAGTGTGCTTTTCTAGCTCTAGATGTTAGACCTCTGAAAATTAAAGTTGTTTATGGTTGAGTTGTCCGTATACATTATGTAGAGAGGTCTCTGCTATGTTTAGATAGGGGACAAAACACGGTCCCGGCTTAGTTAAGTACATGTGCCCTACCTCAGAGTATACGTTTGGTTGGACTGTATCTAATGTAAGTTTCGCAATAAGCTTTGCGTTATGCATTGATACCACATCCCTATGTGTACCTGATACAGTACGTTCATTCTATTTATTAAGTTAAATTATTTGAGAATAGGTTGGGATAGTTTCTTGTCTGTCAGTTGAAGAGGTACTAAACCTAAAAACAAGTGCACACTTTTGCTAATATTGGAAAAAATTCGTTGTCAGCAGCCGAGTCCTTGCACTTGGCTTGCTGAGTCAGCATTGGGTATTTGGGTACGGTTGCGGGGTACTGACCCTTACCATAAAAGGACATGGGGCGGGGGTAGCAGATCTTCCTATGAGTGCCTACCGTCGCTAGCACCATAGTCCTTGAAGATTTGTGATCGACTGCAGATGCAGCTATTAGGGCATGTTCGATAGGAAGTTCAAATCAAGCCTTCAAGGCTTGATTTGTTTGACACTTTAGACAGTGCGTTAGCTTCGACCCACTCAACTGGGCTTCAGGTATTAATCCTGAATGGATTTCTCTTGACCCTTCCAGCTCAATCTAGCTAGAGCAGAAAACTGGAGTTTCAAGCGGGCTCAACGTAATCATGTTGCTAAGGCCTGGTGCCTACTTTACAACTTTTGTTGTTGTTAGCAGCCTAGAAACAACGCAACTAATCCGTTTACGCTATAGGTGCGGCACGGCTTCAGCTTGCAAAAATATTAACTGTATAAAAAATTGTCCAATATCTCAGTTGCTGCTGCAGTTTTTACACCGTAGTAAGTAACAATGTTGAACTTTCAACAATTGCTCCTAAGTATGAGCAGTTTAAGCACACAAAAATGCACATTTTAAGAATTAGTGTACGATGTTCATATATAGACGTCATGCCAAAGTTACGGCGGCTAGGACTACGCAGTCGGATTAGTTGAGTTGCTTCTAGGCTGTTAGCGGCAACGAAAGTTGTTACGTGGATATCGGGCTTAACACTTAAGTGCAGTACGATTCAAAGTGGCAATGCCAAAGCTTCTGTCTAGGTTTTCGGACAAGTCACACCTCGAAGGCTCAATTTCTGCGTCCCATCGAACACGCCTTTAGTATACTACAGTATTTAAACGAGACGGTATAATCTCGCCTAGCTTAACTTCCATCTGCCACTATCCTGCCACGGTCCTTTCTTTAGGTTCTGCTACAAGCAACGCATAAGTTACTTTCCATGTGCTGAATATGAATGTAACGCAAAAAGAAAAAATTGAATAAAGCATCGAGGTATAATGAATAACAAAGCTGTGCCAACAGCGAAGTTATAAATATGTTTACACGAAGTATGCAGTTGATCCTACTATAGTAGCCAACTATAATTTCTTCAACGAATAAGTTGGGCTGCGTTGGGTAAGGAACCTGCTTGTGTGTCTGCGGAGCCTGGTTGTTTGTCTGCATGGGTAAGACTGTAGAGAGTGAGAGTGAACGATCGAGCAAGTTCACCTTATTGCAGTTAGCTGCTGGGTGCCATCTAACTATTACGATTTTATTGATTTAACACCTACTGTATTTTCAGCTGTGCAAGCTGCTAATGTGTAATGTTATTCCCACGGAGACTGGTATTCAATTCAGGTAATAGAAAGTTCAAATAGGTAGGTAATGCTTAAATATGCAATACTGAAGAGTTAGTGAAACTCAAGTAATTTGTTTTTATATTATGTGGACAATAACTTTCATAGACTGCTATAAAAAAGCCAATGCATGGCACTATAGGTGATAGTAACATGTGTGTGTACGCGCTCCCTACAATGCAGGCAATATCCATCCGGGGCTCCTAAGCTGTGAAAATATTGTTAGTGAAGGGGGGGGGGTGAAATATGCTGCGGGGTATGAGTTGTAGCGTGGACGTTAGCTGAACAGGTGTTTTAGATATGAAATAATCATAGCTTAATAAAAATTGTTACCATGGTCTTCTGGTCTAAATTCATAACTTTTAGAACTGCAAATCACGAAAAAGGTACTGCAGAGTTAGCAGAAACCACTGTACTTAAATTTCTCAATAGCGAGCACCCATTCTGTAATAAGTGATTGATGGTCGTTCAATAAATAACTAGAGCAATCTGAGAGCGCATACCTCCGCCAAGCGAGGCAACGGTAGCAAAAAATTCAAATTGGCTCTGAAACCATAATTTTCTTTTTATAAACGGCAAAATCAAATTATTCATAACTTTTTGAGTTATACTGCTAATAAACGTTAAGACAAACATGAGTTAAACATACAAACGAACAAACCGAACTGCACCAAAATTTAATCAGTTATGTCTTTTACATTTTTAATAACCCCTATAAATTTCATAAAGATCCGTTCATTATTTCTGCGTTATTGTGCTAACAAGCATAAAATTAAAAACAGTAACAAACGAACGCACAAACAAACAGCTCATTACCAAAATTTGTTCATTTACTCTTTGTTATATACCTAACAACTCATGTTAATTTCATGAAAATCCATCCATAGCTTTTTGAGTTATAGCATTGAGAAAATGAAGCAGACATACAAACGAACGGTTGGACATATCTTCACCAAAAGTTAATCATCTGTTCCTCCTAACATACCTAACAATCCCTCTAAATTTCATCCAAATCGGTTTAGAACTTTTTGAGTTATCTTGGAGACAGACAGGTAAATAGACAGACAAACACAACGAAAACATAACCTCCTTGGCGGAGGTAAGAACCTTATTATATACTAGTGGACCCGTGCGTGAAGAATTCACGCAATAACCTATACGTTTGCGTAATGCCTCTAGGCCGGTGTGGAATCTCCTCTTCTCTTATTTGCTTCTTATTTTTCTTCTGTTCTTCATTGATCCTTTATCGTGCTGGCATC
>LQNS02276924.1:25556963-25592909 GCA_001587735.2 Parhyale hawaiensis | reverse complement strand
TCAGTACATGTCGGTGAAACAACTGAGAGCTGATATTGCTAAAGTGAATATTGTGCTAGATACGATATGGTAAAGAGAGCTTGGGTTAAAAAACTGCAACCTGGTAAGCAAAGATAAGAATGAGTTCGCCATACATAGAGGCAGCACGTTTGTACATACTGGGAATCTACAAGATTCGTTGCAGCAAAATTCCGCCACAACAGGCTTGTTAGATTCTCTTACATCGATTAAATATTGTTGTCTATTTAGCTTAAACTGGTACGGGACTTTATTCCTAAGCGTTCGATTCACCTGCACGTGTAGTTTTCAATAGTTATGGACATATTGTAGTCACTGTGACGTTCAAAGAAAGCTTTATTCGGGGAAACAATGCAGAAAGAAGGTATTTACTAGAGGGACTCGCTGTTTTAATGAACTGGTGCTCGAATCATGAAATAAATTAATTTCGTTACCTGAATAGAAAATATAAAAATGTTAAAAATATAACGGAAGAAATCGTTGCTTGAAGAAGCTGCTACTCGAATAAAAGGAAAAAAGGAGAAAATATAACATAGGGCCTTCTTACTAGCACAATTGACTGCTGAAATGAAATTTTAAAATCCATAATAAATATTTATACAGGGCGTCGCTGTGTCAACAAATTGTTAGTTGAACAGTATAACAGTGAAAAAATATAACAGCGTAAATCATTACTTGAACAAATCCTTGCGTGGACTATCGTTACTCTAACAAATCATTGCGTGAATCAATCTTTACTCGGACAATTCATTGCTCGAATGATTCGTTACCTGAACATATCACTACACAGTCAAGATTAAATGCACAAAAACTGTTATTCGAATGAAAGTACACTTGTGCAGGGTGGCCTATGAAACATAATCATATAATGGTCTTAATTTTAAGAACATCCCCAATTTTGCCGATCAACACTTGAAAATACAAAATGAAGCAAATGATTTGCAGGAAATTAATTTACACTAACTTTTTGTCACAAGGAATAGCAAAAAAAAAAAGAATTCTAACAAAATCGCACGTCCGTTCATTAAGTGAGCGTCCCGTTTGTATGTTGCTGCCCTGTTAGGTAAAGTAACATACTGTATACGGAAAATTAAAAAATTAAGGTAGCTTCAGTAATGCACGTTTGGTTGTGAGGATCGAAAAGAAACTCCATCGTGCAAAACATAGTGTGCTTTTCTGGCTCTAGATGTTAGGCCTCTGAAAATCAAAGTTGTTTCTGGTTGAGTTGTCCGTATACATTATGTAGAGAGGTCTCTGCTATGTTTAGACAGGGTACAAAATACGGTCCCGGTTTATTTAAGTACATGTGCCCTACCTCAGAGTATACGTATGGTTCTGCTGTATCTAATGTAAGTTTCGCAATAATTAAGCTTTGCGTTATGCATTGATACCACATCGCTATGTGTACCTGATACAGTAAATTCATTCTATTTATTAAGTTAAATTATTTGAGAACTGGTTGGGATAGTTTCTTGTCTGTCAGTTTAATAGGTACTAAACCTAACTAACTTATAAGGCGCACACATATGCATCTATTAGGCCTAAAGGTCTTATGTAGTCTGCATACCGCATATATATTTATATATATACCTATGTATATCGACACCCAAAGAACTATCTTCTTTGATTCGCACACCCAAATATGTTTTGTTCAACCGTCTGACGGCATTTGCTGGATATTTATCTTTGTGTGTACGGTAAATTTCCAGGCGATTTTATTCTTGTAGTGTGGCCGGAGGTAATCAGATGTGGTAACAAGTGCACACTTTTGCTAATATTGGAAAAAATTTGTTATCAGTGGACGAGTCCTTGCACTTGGCTTGCTGCGTCAGCATTGGGTGTTCGGGTGCTGTTGCAGGATACTGACCCTTACCATAAAAGGAGATGGGGCGGGGGTAGCAGGTCTTCCTATGAGTGCCTGCCGTCGCTAGCACCATAGTCCTTGATGATTTGTGATCGACTGCAGATGCAGCTATTAGGGCACGTTCGATAGCGAGTTCAAATCAAGCCTTCAAGGCTTGACTTGTTTGACACTTTACACAGGTGCGTTAGCTTCGACCCGCTCAACTGAGCTTCAGGTATTAATCCTGAATTTATTTCTCTTGACCCTTCCAGCTCAATCTAGAGCAGAAAACTGAAGTTTCAAGCGGGCTCAACGTAATCATGTTGCTAAGACCTGGTGCCTACTTAACAACTTTTGTTGTTATTAGCAGCTTAGAAACAACTCAACTAATCCGTTTACGTAGGTGCTTCACGGCTTCAGCTTGCAAAAAAAATTAACTGTATAATAAATTGTTTAATATCTCAGTCGCTACTGCAATTTTTACACCGTAGTAAGTAACAATGTTGAACTTTCAACAATCGCTCCTAAGTATGAGCAGTTTAAGCACACAAATATTAACATTTTAAGAATTAGTGTACGATGTTCATATATAGACGTCATGCCAAAGTTACGACTACGACTACGCAGTGGGATTAGTTGAGTTGCTTCTAGGCTGTTTGCGGCAACGAAAGTTGTTACGTGGGCATCGGGCTTAACACTTGCAGTACGATTCAAAGTGGCAATGCCAAAACTTCTGTCTAAATTTTCGGACAAGTCACTCCTCGAAGGCTCAATTTCTGCGTCCAATCGAACACGCCTTTAGTATACTACTGTATTTAGACGAGACGGTATAATCTCGCGTTAACTTCCATCTGCCACTATCCTCCCACGGTCCTTTCTTTAGGTTCTGCTACAAGCAACGCATAAGTTACTTTCCATGTGCTGAATATGAATGTAACGCAAAGAGAAAAATCTGAATAAAGCATCGAGGTATAATGAATAACAAAGCTGTGCCAACAGCGAAGTTATAAATATTTTTACACGAAGTATGCAGTTGATCCTACTATAGTAGCCAACTATAATTTTTTTCAACGAATAAGTTGGGCTGCGTTGGGTAAGGAACCTGCTTGTGTGTCTGCGGAGCCTGCTTGTTTGTCTGCATGGGTAAGACTGTAGAGAGTGAGAGTGAACGGTAGAGCAAGTTCACCTTATTGCAGTTAGCTGTTGGGTGCCATCTAACAATTACGGTTTTATTGATTCAACACCTACTGTATTTTCAGCTGTGCAAGCTGCTAATGTTTAATGTTATTCCCACGGACACTGGTATTCAATTCAGGTAGTAGAAAGTTCAAATAATAATAATAGAAAAACGAATCCCAAGGGTTTTTGGTATACTTTCAGCATGTTCAAATAGGTAGGTAATGCTTAAATATGCAATACTGAAGAGTTAGTGAAACTCAAATAATTTTTTTTATTATGTGGACAACAACTTTCATAGACTGCAATCAAAAAGCCAATGCAAGGCACTATAGGTGATAGTACCGTGTGTGTGTGTACGCGCACCCTACAATGTGGCAATATCTATCCGGGGCTCCGAAGCTGTGAATATATTGTTGCTGGAGGGGGGGGGGGTGCAATATGCTGCGGGGTATGAGTTGTAGCGTGGACGTTAGCTGAACAGGTGTTTTAGATATGAAATAATAATAATCAAAAATGTTGTCATGGTCTTCTGGTCTAAATTCATAACTTTTAGACCTACAAATTACGAAAAAGTTACTGCAGAGTTCGCAGAAACCACTGTAGTTAAATTTCTCTACAGCGAGCACCCATTCTGTAATGTGATTGATGGTCATTCAATAAATAACTAGAGCACTCTGAGAGCGCATACCTCCGCCAAGCGAGGCAACGTTAGCAAAAAATTCAAATTGGCTCTGAAACCATAATTTTCTTTGCAATAAACGGCAAAATCTAATCATTCATAACTTTTGGAGCTATACTGCTAATAAACGTTAAGAAAAACATAAGTCAAACATACAAACGAACAAACCGATCTGCACCAAAATTTAATCAGTTATGTCTTTTAACATCAGTAATAACCCCTATAAATTTCACAAAGATCCATTCGTTATTTTTTGCGTTATTGTGCTAACGAGCATAAAAATAAAAACAGTAACAAACGAACGCACAAACAAACAGATCATTACCAAAATTTGGTCATTTACTCTTGGTTATATACCTTACAACTCATGTTAATTTCATGAAAATTCATCCATAGCTTTTTGAGTTATGGCGTTGAGAAAATGAGGCAGACAAACAAACGAACGGTTGGACATCTCTTCACCAAAAGTTAATCATCTGATCCTTCTAACATACCTAACATTCCTTGTAAATTTCATCCAAATCGGTTTAGAACTTTTTGAGTTATCTTGGAGACAGACAGGCAAATAGACAGACAAACACAACGAAAACATAACCTCCTTGGCGGAGGTAAGAACCTTATTATATATTAAGAGAATATGATCCAACGGTATCAGAATTACCTTCAGGATCTGTAGCAGTGGCGAATACGACATGCATATGGCTACAGTGTTTTAATTTTTGTGAAGCAAGTTTTATTATTCCGCGATGCGACTAATTACTTTGTGCCTCAATGTTCTTTCGGTGTTTGTGCAGAAAATATTGTTCTGATAGACGATATGCCTGTATAGCGATGAACATCTTACCTTGTGCGTTTTCGGATGAAGTCCAGGTGACGTTCACATCACCTCACGAGTGTGGAGTCGCGCTGCTGCACGTCTTTATTTAGTTGGGTCGCGGCTAGCGAACAAAGAGAGAGCCGGCAACGATTTATCTCCACAATGCACATAACCGCTGCCGGCTGGTCTCTGAGGTATTCTCTTTAAATGAGAATCCAGCAAGTTTTTGAACTCTATAACTTTCATATTAATAGCGTTTCAAATATGCCGAGGCTTTTTGTTAATAATTAAGTCTTGCTCGCCGTACAGTGAAGCTATTAGAATAAGGATATAGTAACCGTATCGACTGGGACGTTCAACTGCTCACTCAGGTGAGCTCAATTAGTGAGCTGCAGTGAATACTGTAACTTATGAGTTGTATTCGACGTAATGAAAACAAGGTGATAATTGATGAGTCAGTTTCAATACCGTGCTAGGAAATGTTGCTGTATAGACTAGTTTCACCCACTGGTCAATTGTAATGGACGGTTGCATATATACATAGAGATTCTTTATTTATCATTTCACGAACTGCAATGAAAGAATTGGGTGATAAGCAGCATGCGATCGGGATAATGAGGAGATGATCTAGCGGTCATTTGGTCCACCATGCTTGGTAAATTACAGGAAGGAGCTGAGGATATTTTCATAGTTCACGTGAGGTTTGGAGTGCTGAGAGCAACAACAGTTTCCCTATAGCGTCATCTAATTACGCATTTTTTGTTTTATGCAAACCTTATATGGTATCTAGTTTTTGGGTTACCACAAAAAAATAGAGTTTTTAGATTTTTTATTTTATTACGTATTTTTTTATTCTTGTTTGTTTTATGCAAACCTTATATGGTTTCCAGTTTTTGAGTTACCAAACAAAAGAGGTTTTTAGGTTTAGAAAAAGTGAAAAAATTTAAATTTTAGGGGCAAGGCACTAATCTCGATGAAATAGGATGTTGCTTAAATTGTTTCAATGATGGCTGTATCGAAACGGTAGTTTTGAAAATATTCCCTGAGAATCATTCACATGAAAATAGTCGAATCAAGTTATTCATCTCGTTGAAATAAAATTGTTCAATGTTTTTTCAGGGGCCATTATTAGATAGAAACGAACCAAGATTTCAATTGGTTTTAGTTCGAAAAAAGACGGGACGATTAGGAGATGATTTTATATTAATGCTGAAATGCCAAAACTACCGCTTAGTCTCCACGAAACTCACCAATATTCTTGTCTAACTCATTGCTGGTACACAAATCTTGCGTAGAAAATCCAAAGCAGATTTCTGAGTCGCCCAAAAGATAAACTCTCAAAGCAACCGAAAATGCCGTCTGAAATGGTTCACAGAGGGAAAGTGTCACGTATGCTAGAAGCAAAATACAGCTGCCATAACCATACCGCGACGTAACTGTGATACTTTAACCGCTTTACAGCTGGATGGAATTCATCCAATATAGAATCAGCCATATTATTCAAACTTAACTTGAATTAAAAATAATGCCATCATTTTGGCTCCTGAAATAAAGACATATATATATAGGCAAGATTTTAGGCATGTGGCATATGTTATATGTCGTCACTTTCTCAAGCAGTCATGCTAGCAGCTTATCGTCTATACCGCATGGTTTGTAAGCTGCATAGTAGAGCACTGAAGCTGGGGATAGAATGAGCAACTGTACTTGCAGTAGGTTCCCTGCCTTATGCCGAGGCCACACATGCATTCGCACAAACAACTGGAAGCGCGTTGGGTGGCTCGCTCGTTGTCCTGGATTATATTTAAATTCGGTAGCATAGATGCGGTAGCATGAACGGCGCGCGTGCTACTCAGCGTCGCATCACGTTTTTCCTGCCAAATGTGTAGAGTGATACGAGGCATTACGTACGCTAGCACTGCAGCTAGGAACACGCTGTACCAATGTGCACATCGCATGTTTGCTACCTTATAGTAATTGCGTTTATGGCAGCATGTACTCGCCTTCGGTTTTGCTACCGTACACTACCTATACTTCAGCTTGTGACGGAATATGTGTGCTTCAGGTTTGTAGTCTTGTTCTAATTACATCTGGCAACAAATGCTCCAAAAATGTGTATACCTCAGGTGTCCTACAATATATTACTTTACGTTAGGTGTGAGGATGCATATGCTTCAGGCTTACTACCTCATATACAAACTGCAGTTGCAGTGAAACAATCAAAAGAATACTGCCCACCTCTCGGGATTGTTACCATATTAAACTAGCTCTAGAGCTGGTAAGAGAATGCACACAGCGGCAGGTTAACTCCATACCTAAAACCATAACACTGCAAGTGATTCCTGAGTAAAGGTTACGGAAGTGCGTCGGCCTTGCTGTTCGTTTGGTATTGGAAAGGCAGGACACCGATCGGCAAACCTGAAGATGGGGAGCCTATAAATAAGGGGACACCAGACGGACTCCTCATTAGTTGAGAACGTAGGTGATAACGAACTGCTTGGGGGGAAACAAACGCTCCAGATTACCAAAGATCACGCCTCAGATAATGGTGGGTCACATAGCACTGCTGATGGAAATCTGCTCGCTCATTGGCATTTTTGAGAGATGACACTATATGCTGCAATGTATCGATATTGTTCATATACCGTATCGCAATTGTTGCTAGTGGACCTTGATGAACTGATTGAATACGTTTTGTAGTCATTGTTATTGAGTGCATGGTCATAAAAATACTGATAGAAATCAACTAGGAGACTTATTTTTTTATAGATGGCTGCAAAATGTTTCTAGTTTCGTATACCGCTATCACAGGGATAGCTTCATAATGCCATGAAGATAGTCGATTGCTTCTTCAACTTTTTGTAAATATAACAGCGTATGTTGTAACATATCTGTATTGATTGATGGGATTGACTTACTGATACTTTTGATAATTTTTAAGGATTGTTAAGTGCATTTTATGTGGTTACTAATTTATTTTCAAGTTCTGCGTTAAAATCACTTTGCAGCTGTAAATCAGTTAGCCATGACCAAGCTCTTGAACTCCGTTGAGCAACATTATTATCCGAATTTTTTTTCTTGCATTTCAGAACCAGTAAAACGAAATAAGTATTACATATCCTCTTAAAACTTTAAATTTCACTTTAATACAACTTTCCTAAAAGCAGCACTTTTAAAAGAGCCTAGACGAAGTTTCCGCTTCTCAAAATAGGGAATGGCAGAATTTTCAGACTCAATACTGGAAACAAAAAGACAAAGCATAAGTTCATGTTGTTATATACGTGCCATTAGCAAGGAAATAAATAAGTATACAGCCTGGCATTTCAAGAGGTTTCGATACAGCGTGCTGTAGCTAAAAGCAGAAGAGAGGATGTATTGGTGACACTGACGCCCTCTCATTCCTGCGTTTCTACGCAAGGTTAGGTAGCTTCAGCCGCTCACAATGTCTGCTCGGGTTCAGTGTCCGTCATACTGTTGTCCCGTGAAGTAGTGCTGGCTTCATTTTTTTGCTAATCTGTAGCTTATGTTGGCACAAAGCCCATATACCTTTTTTCCAGCCCTTTTATCATAAAACAAGTGATATATACAAGAACGATCTCGAGATGATTTCTTTATACAGATTCTACAATTTTAAAAGAGCAACTTAAGCACTAGTCTAGTATGACATAAATTATACCTTGGTGAACTTGAAATGTAAAATGCCAAGTTATCGCATAGAACCTGACGTATCCTATCGTATATGGTTTCGTATTCAAAACTAAACGGTGCATCCTGAAAAGTCATCCGGAACTTCCCTACAGGCATACATAAGCATCATTCTCAAGCCATAAACAACTGTCCATTTTTCCTGTGGGCGTAATATACATCCGACTACTCCGATGTGACACACTTAATTGACCTTGTTAGGTACTTATTAAGCAGTTTATTAGTTAATTACTCCGCTTCCTGAGCGAGAATGAGACAAATGTTAGAAAGTTCGCACTGTACTTTCGCTAACTTGATGCGTCTCCCACCGAATAAAATCCTAGTTATGATTGATAAAACATAGATTAAAAACATCACGTTCAAATATACAAACCAAGAGGAACTCTGGAATTTTTACATATCAAACAATACTGAGAATTATTTGTGCTACTATCATGGTTCAACGATCGGTAATAGTAACGCCTTCATATATACTTGGAAAGGAACAAATTATAATTAAATGTTGACCTTAGGGTTCTCGTACCAGATTGTGGCATAATTTTTATTCTCTTAGTCTAGGTATGGTTTCACGCAATGAAGTACAGCATGCATGCATGGAAGTCCGTATACAGTAAAGCTGCCATTGGTCATAGGCCATTTACCCGCTTTGACATTTCTTGTCGAACTGAATCGCCATTTATTTAAATATTATTATTAATATTAAATCACACCAGACTGGCGACGTAGGAACGAGAAACTCCATGAGGTTAACAAACCCCCACGCAACCAGCCCAGTTAGCGAAGAAAACAAAAGAATGAAAAAAAAAAGAAGATCCGAAATCACAGAATAGCTCTGTGTACAGTTCGTTCAAAGCTACCAATACCCGCACCAGCAAAGACAGAGCCATCAACACCATTCCAAACATCCGCACACGATGGAAAAAAACGAACGAGAATACTGGCCCGTACGGCATCCTAACGGTTCCAAGGCAAACTCATGAAGAGCACCAGTACGCCGAGTATACCTCACCCGAACAAATGGAACCATACATCCTGTTACATTTTGCCCATATACATGTACTTCTAACGTAAAGCCCTCAGAGCACATTCTGGTAGACCCTTTCTCTGCCACAATATGTTTGGGCATCACGCATCCAAGGGTCCCGAGTGCCTTCTCCGCAGGGGATGTAGCATGTGGCCGCAGTTCCTGCTAAGAAGGTTTGTCTTGTAGAGTTAGGTAGGTCCTCTATATTTCCCCTTCTGTTCCGTGAGGTGGACCTCTCAATGATGGTAAGCGACCCATCCCATGGGACTCCTATCTGCTCCCGTGTGGGGGGCCACGGAAGGGACTCCCCGCCCAAGTGTTCGTTTTATTCTGTGTTCTTCTCATTTCTTTTTTCGTCTCTTTCTCTGCGCCACACGGCTGAGCGATTACGTTCGGCCGAGCCGTGTAGGATTAGCAATGCTCGCGCCTTATTTCCTGCCAGACGTGGTGCACCTGGCCGAGATTGTACTAAAAGAGCTCATCTGAGTTCGACTCAACTTTTAAATTATATTACGGTATATAAAAAATTGGATCGCTGTAATATAGTCTTGGTATATAATACGGCGGGAAAACCCTCATTATAATAATAATTCTATAATAAAAAAATCTTCATTGTTCGTAAGAGTAGCCCTATAGTGTTATCACCTGTCCCATATCTTGTATGACTAGAGTTCTTCCTTAAATTTATACGATATATTATAACAAGAGAAGCTATATATCGCATTTGCAAGTCCATTTTCGTATTATGAGCATGGTTAGTATGTTAATTTTTATAACAAATGTATAATCGTCAATGCTCTGATTAATTGGACTTGCATTCCGACTCATTATTAGTAATTAGTTAATATACGTACATGCATTCCATTTTGCTTAAAATAATTACCTGTAAAAGTTATGGACACGTGAATACGTAACGAACATCCTCTACTAAAATTAAACTTTTGTACAAATTTAATTTCTCAGGCAGCCAAGAATTTTGCAAGCCATGCAATTGGTAGAATATGAATAATTTATTTTCTTCGCATGCAGTTCATCTTTATTTACCAGGTATTAATTCCCCTTTAGTATAAATAGTTGGTTGTTATTTCCGCACAAGATAATTTGTCTGCTGCAAGCGCCATCGTCACACTTGGTAACATGACATACCCACCACCTTTCATTTGAAATCAAAGCTTTTTCATCTGAGTGGGCTTGCTGTTGACAAAAATCAGTGTACATACTAATGCTTATAATTTGCGAACTTCCCCCTCTCAAACGTGAAAGAAGCTATTTTGTGTGTTACTTGTGGGCCAAAATAATCGTACCTATATCTACACAGCATTTCCTTCTCCTGCCACAGTGCAAGTACTGGAAGTATCCGACATCGAAATGCACTCTCCCATACCTTCGGTAGACAGACAGTATAGTAGTATTTTCACACTTTCGTGACGAGCTGCATTTTATCTGTACTTCACACGAAGCGACACTTCTGATTTCTCTGATTTGAAATCGTAATACAATATTTTTTTATATGCTGCAGGCAGGAAACAACCTGCCTACAACGAAATAACGCTTGTAATTGTCCCGTTCGAAATTGCAAAGCCTTTATTTCCATATTTTTCCAGTGGTGAAATAAAATGTCCCTTTACAGTATAATTCTCCACAGGTAGCAGCTGCAAAGATAATCCAACTATACAGACTACCACGTCTCGTTTCCCACATGTAAAATTGAAAACACATTCACACGCTGTAAGTAGATATTAATATATGCATGCATCAACAGTACCTCCGTTGCGAGCTGCATTCGAATAACACGCGGAACAGTACTAACTTTTCTGGTCGAAATCGAAGAACACTTTTTACGCTGTAGACACAAAATAACGCACCTCTACAACACTTCCGTGACCGGCTATACCGTCTCCCTGAAGTCTCATGGTGTGTTCAGTTAAACTACCCATTGCGCTCTTGCCACAGCGTCTCTGCTAGTATTTATAGTATTTATATCTGAACCGAAATTGCGCTTCTGGCCTCTAGATCCCTAGGTGGGAATGGCACTGCATGCGCATCGGAGATTGTCCTTTCTCCACTGGCCTAAGCCCCAGCCAATATTTACATTTTCATAACTTAGAAAAGACATGTAGTCATTGGAGAGTTCCCCAAGGGTTAAGCTGCCCTCTCAACAGCAGTATGAAATATTCAATGGCCAGCCTAAATGGATGGTATAGAGGAGAATTATGCGCTATAAAAGCGCTTGTGAATATGAAAATGTCCCATGTAAATTAGATACAGTCTACAGAGCCCTGCTATAGAATCGATGTAAATGTCTACAATGTTTGTTTAATGTTTTTGATTGTTGTAGTTGGTTAAATTTTACTTGTGTCCTACTTTTGACTTAGTAATAGAAATTCTGCAACATGAAAGCTGCAAGGATCAACCCCTGGTTTAATGCTCAGATATGTACAGTTAAAAAATAATCCATTTTTGAACTTGTTAAAGTTCGTAGAAGCTGCCAGCAATGGAAACTGCAAAGCGCAGGAGTCGCCCATGTAAGTTTCCAGCCGTAAACTATGCATAAGAAATGTTAAAGGAAGGCCAGATTTACTTCCAGGGTTAGATTGGATGGGAAACTACAAGACATGAACGTGCATTAGCCGGAGTCCGTAGGGTGGCGGCCAGCATTGAAGAAAAAAGAAGTCCATTCCTTCAACTTTTCACGCTCGAATTAAAATACCATAAGAATTTACTCGAAAACAAAATAAAAAAGAATTCAAGTCTACTTGGAAAACGGATTTAAGTCAAAGAATTGACGTTTACAGTACGAAAACATACGATAAAGAAAAACTGAAATTTAGCTTAAATTATATTGTTGTTATATAATTTGAGTACATCAAATGAAAAGCACTGCTGTATAAAATTCATATAACTGAATTTAAAAAAGAGATAATTTTAAAAAAGTATTATGTAATGTATAAGTACAAATTATGCCTAAAATTTTACTGTGGATTTGGTTTAGTTCTACTCTATATATCAACTTTAAAGTTTTTTTTTAAGTTCTCAAACACTTCTCCTTCCACAAAAGTATAAAGTTAAACATACGATTGTTGCTTTTCAAGTAAGTATCGTTTAGAAATTCCTAAGTGCGCGCTGTTTACCTATATCTACTGGCAAGCCACAGGAGCTATTACGGGTCCATTCGAAAGTGTTAATATTTAGTTTTTTAGAAGACGTGAAAGCGACGGAATTTCAGTGTCAGATTAATAAAGTTTACGGGTAAAACATCACGACAGGTAGAAAGGGACGGAGATGAGTTAGAAAATCTCAGGAATGTTTATGGTGAAGAACATCATCAAGCAAACTTCTAGAAAAAGGGCATTTGGAAATTGGTTGTGAAATAGACTATAAGTAACGTAATATTGGCAGAAAGTATGTCTAGAAAAATAGACTGAGGTACAGGTTTTAAAATAAAAATAAATTGTTAAGAAATTGTACTTATTTCTTTTTATTTGAGAACAGTAATAACTTAAAAACAATGTTTGTAGGGCTCTTTGCAGGTATTTTGCTTCATTTGCAACAATTTCATTCCAAACGAGAGATATCTTTATGGCTACTGTTATTATGTTAGCAAAGAATAAAATCCGGATCTATGCTCTGTGAATGAAATCCAGTTTTCTGTGGATATTCACATCAAAAATCTTCCGAGGAAATTATCACTCGACTGTGGAAATACAGTATGAATCTATATCTACAGTATGTTTGCTTTCCTGCGACGTCATAAGAGTACTGGGCACATAAAATCAAACTAAAATAGTTTATCAATAAGTAATTTTATATCACAAGGAAGACAGATTCGAAAGCGATCACTGATATAACGTATGATCACATTCACGGAAATGAGAAGTGCACAATTAACGCACACTGGCACGACAAGAAAATACTCGGTTATTCAATTCCATTGCACAGAAACTGCTTTTCAGTTCTCTATTATTTCCTTTCGCAACTACCGAAAAAAACTCTAAGTACAGCATGCGTTTCAATAACTCTTCCGCAAAAAATGCTCAAGGAAAAGGAAAGCTAGAATTTTTTTTTTGTGTGTGTGTTTCAAGGGAGCTGGTTAAGCTCTGATTTTGTGCTTGCTTGCGAACACGACGCTTTTGTTTCTTCCTAAAGTTTACTCCAGCCATTGCTAGCTAAGATTCATATATACCAGCAGTAGCTTCTTGCCTCCATAACCACTTCCAAGTGGGCACGCTTAATTAAAATCGTTTATCTCAGCCATATCGTATATTCGAAAGCTTGGGACACCGTTTATAGTTTTAACATGAAGCTTACGCGGAATGGGAGATCGTCTCTTTTTATTTTAAACCAACCTCACTAGGAGTCTCGTTGCCCAAAATGTAGTATAGGCCCTTATGGCACACGCGCGCGCCACCTAAGGCTTTTGTAAATCCTTACAGTGGACATTAAACGGAGTTTGCCTAACAAATATTAAAGACTGGTCTGCCGAGTTCACTATGTTTTTGTTCAATGATAATGCGGTTCATGTCCCATGTTTTTTTGATTGAAGTTTTGCAGATACATTGTCATGCTATCTGTTTGATCCTGTATTTGATCTTCCTTAACCACCGAATACTTTAGAGCAAAATACTATAACAGGTCGGAAGAAAAGAGGCAAAAACTTGGGCCGTGCTGCAAGTGGCACAACGTGGCAATTGCACAGAAGATCTACCTTATGCACGTTGTTTCTCGTTGCTTTTATTAGCACGAAAGCTTACTTTTATTTATTCCTTTGCAGTGAGAGCGGCCGTAATTGTGAGCAAGTTTCTGTTGTAGTTTTTGTTATGTCCAACTTGGTCGTTTGGTGAATCTTTACCACCCTCTCCTAAAACGAAACTCAGCCCAAATTTCCTCCCCAATTTTCGAACATATAAGCGATGCTGCAGATAATCTAAAGGATGAACAGTTTGCATTTCCACTCGGATAAATACATTAGAGAATCCATAGGCAGAAAAGGACTTGTGAATCTGAGCATATCCGAGTCATTTAGTATGGCAGGGATTTGGTCCCTAATGGCACAACGCAATAGCCAGCGTTATGGTCTTGCATTCTTTTCCTAGATTAAGGTTGAGAAGTACTTCAGTGTAAGACCAGATTCCTGTAATTTGGTTATGCAGTGCAGTCACACAAACTGGGCTGACTGATGAGTCCATTCGGACAATATTATAATGCATATTAATAAAATTTAAAAAGAAGTTTGGAGTACGGTTTGAATCTTCCATTTCCGTTGTTTCTTTCAATTATGCAAGCAAGCTAGTATATAACTATAATCTGACAATTATTTTACCATACAAGCAATAAATAATTTTTTTTTGTGAAACTACTTTGGTGTGAGGTGTCGTATGTTGCCCTAGTTATGTATTGCCGTCACACTGAAGAATTAATTTGGTGTAATACCAACATCCTGCACTTATGCTATGATATACAAACGCATCATATAATAATTTAATAATTCTGCTTGCCACCTTGTTAGTTAGCAGATGGTTACATATTTGCGGAGCCATTACGCTTTCAGTATCAGACAAAGGAGAAGAGCGTATGAATAATTTGATTTCGGGAAGACATGTGTCCATTTTAGGTTATACCTTTTATGCTGCAGTTGTGCCGTCTGACTTAAAATATATATTTTTCTCTTCGTATCCATAATTCAGGGTTGGGCATGAAAGAAAAGAACAAGACCTTTGTTTCAACAATTCCTACAAGTTATTAATTAACAATAATTACGCGTGTTCTACTAACAATCACGTCATATAAAATTCATTTGTAATACATTTTGAGAATTAATTTCAAGTAAGACTAAAATAAAATACTAAGTAGTGGTGGTCGCATAATTAATTAATAAATATCTATTTTTGCACCCGCCAATGAGGTTGTGTTTTTATAGAGTCTGCCTGATTTTCTCTTTGTCTGTCACCAGGATATCTCACAAGGTTATGAATGGATCTTCAGCAAATTTACAGGGATTGCTAGGCATGTTAAGAGCAATAGATGATTAACTGTTGGTGAAGATCCGCTCAGCCGTTTGCTTGTTTGGCTTCGTCTTTTTTTTCAGTACATAATTGAAAAAGTTATGAATGGATTTCTATGAACTTTGCAGGAGTTGTTAGCAATGTTGAGAGACATACATGATTAAATTTTGGTGATGAGCGGTCGGTTCCTTTGTGTGTTTGACTTCTGTTTGTCATACTGTTTGTTAGCAGCATAACTCAAAAAGTTATGAATGAATCTTCAAAAAAGTTACTGACATTGTTAATGCTATTAAAACGCTCAAGCAATTAGATTTAGGTGTTGATACAAAGAAAATTATGGTTTCAAAAACCACTTTGAATTTTTCTTTACCGTGGCCTTGCTTGGCAGAGGTATGCGCTCTCAGAGTGCTCTCTAGTTGATTTTGTGCTTAGAAAGGAAAGAAATAGCAATATCCATGAGCAGTGCTGCAGCTATAGATAGACTGGTGCATCTCTTTTGCTTCTAAATGGATTACATATCCCTTACAGTTGTTTCCTTACATAATTTTTGGGCGAACTTAATTTTTCAAATGAACTTCCTTCAGTCTTTGTACTTTTGTATTGCCAATAATACCGTCAGTGGCAGGTACAGTCCAAACGTAAATTAAAATTAATGCATGATAATTTTTTTTTACAAGTACTCTTTCAAGCAACTAGCTGAGATTATCAAAACTGAAGGCAATCAAGAAGTCAGGCAATCATGGAAGTGCTCAAACAAAAGTCTTCTTTTAATTTAATTAGCTTGTAACAAGAATTACCCAAAATACGATCAACTTCAATATCAAAGAGGAAATTTTTTCTCAGGGTTTGCAGGGCAACACACTGTCTGGTCGGTATAATCAAAGTGTTCTAATCATTCAATTGCCTTATTCTAAATAGAATAACTCAAAGCGTAATAAATTTTGGTTCAAATACGATTTTTTTTCCCGTTTGCAATATTGCAGTAAAAACAATATGCGCACCGTTTCCTATACGGTAGAGTAACGGTATTCTCGCTCTTCAAAAGCCTCTACGATTGCTATAGCTACTTTAAACGCTATAACTGTAGTACCAAAATTGAATTTTTCCTTAAAGCAATGCTATTTCCCAAATACTTTTTGCCTTCCGTATGACATAGTGAAAATTATAAAATAAATCACCCAGCAACCTTTTGTCAATCAAAGTTACTTAAAACAGGATGAATTTCAATCCCGAAACCTGTATTTTAGCTTAAGTCACGCTGCTAACAAGACTACATGCTATGTACCTCATATATAGACGGCATGCTCAGTCTTCTAATTATGCAATAACCTCGTGTTAAATTTTATTACCCAAAGCGCGATAAATTTTAGCATCAAGAACTGTATTTTCTCCTTAGTCATTCATTCTATTTACAAGACGGCGCAATGTCTTCCATATTAAAAGGTTGCTTATTGCGCTCGTAATGCTGTAGCGAGGTTATCGTATAGCTTCCTCTTAAAGGGTCATTATCGAAGAGCATAATGGGACGAGTGCGCTCAAGCCAGCTCTTAATATCCGATCTCAGGCAGAAAAGTATCATCACTGCCACGAATTTCTGCTCTCTGTGAATTTGCAAAACACGCGTTCATGAGCAAATATCGCTATTATAAAAGCTGCTCCGGGATAGTTGAATTTGCCGTCGAGCACCCGAATGGTTGGAGCGGGACTAAAATGGTCTTAGCGATACAGGGCAGGAGACTCAATGGCACATATCCGCCACACATTACGATGGTTGTTTCATTAAATCGAGCAGGGCTTATGTGTCCCTGTCGCCCCATGCAGACGGCCGTTATCCTGCGTTTGTCTGCTAATGTTGAGACACTATAGCGAAGGCAGGTTTGCTTTCCTTGGCTTCTCCGGGCAAATGGTGAAGCAACTTGCTGTTCCCTGGGGACCGGCAACGCCATTGATTGGAAGTTAAAGTAGAACATTTTGTGCAAGCTCGACCAGCTATTTTCTTGTGATTAATACAGAGATGTTAAGCCACGTACGTGTCTTAAAACACCGATAAGAATTGTAGCATATGAACTTCATTACAAAGATATAGCATTCGCAAGTGTCAAAACCCAAACTTGTTAGTTTTATGGTGTTTAATTCAGAAACACTAAGCTATAAACGTATGCGATTTAAACAGTTAAGTTTGATGCAGTATTTTATACATATGAACTTCAGTAGATTGATATATCTCTCACAAATGATACAGCCGAAATTTACTATTTTCTCTCGATTCATAATGTTACTTTAAGCTATATACGAATAAAAGTTAGCCCTCTCTCACTTCGTATGGACTTACGAACAGTATAAGTTTTAAGCTGTTTCGACAGTGATTAATAGCCACTGATTTAATTTGACCTTAAAATTGGTGCCAGTTGGATTTTAAGCCTCAGAGACGTTCCATTGTGCTTTTCTTGCAATTTCTTCGCAGTGATTGCGCTAGTCAGTTCAGTGCACTTCTAGTAAAAACTCGCAGTGCTCCGCCGATAGTGTTATAAATGCGTAAGCATTTCCATTCATAATATTCATTTCTAGTAATTCTGTTGCATATTACACTGATTTTTCTGCTGTACATTGCAATATCCGTTTCATTTTAAGTAAAGCTAGAATGAATATATGGAACTGGCTATGCCTATAATACTGAGGCATATAAGTCGGCTACGCTTAAGTTTTGTAACCGATTTTTCTATTTATGCGCCTTAATTTCTTGAAATTTTTGCACAATGGGGCAGATTACCAGAAATTTCCTTATCACCTGTCTATATTGGTTTTAGGTAACCTAACGGGCAGCTGAAATAATATTGCGTCAATTTAGGCACAGGAGTAAATAAAGTAGCAAGAGTATTTGGTCTTCCAGCAACTGGTTACACTTAATTCCTATTTACAAGTTTCAGCCTTAAACAGCACTGTTATATGATAGTCTCCCTCTTAAATAGACTCGCCTGATTGTCTAATATTTTACTATTGGGAATGAGTATAGCACGACTTACGCTAAAATTAGCCGCCTTATCAATGCAGTTTTTGTCCTAGATATTACTCAACGATAAAGTCTATGCATGGTCTTTTGAATCTCAATTTAAAGAACAGCAACTACAGTATGCTTGAAACATTCCTTATACTTTCTTGATACATACATATAGCTACCTAAGTACTGGAACAAGTACTGTAATGTTTATATTCTTTTCCCTGAAAGGGCGACCAAAACTTACAAATCGCAATTGTTCGTGCATAAATTTTGCAATTAAACAATGCATTACTACATAATATGCACTTTTTTGTTTTTGCTACTGGCTGCTCCAGTGTTTGCTCTACTTCATTAAAAATGCAAATTTACACAAATAACTCACGTTCTGTAGAAGCGTAATGTGTGCAAATTACTTTCTTTCATTAACATAACCTACAAATGGATGCTTGGTCTATACAACACTTGAATGAAACAGATAAAACTCATTCCCCAGTACAAAACAGCACAAACAATCCCCAGATACACATGAGTACTGAAATTATTAGGATATAAATCATATCTACTTCCTAGTCCGACGGCCTCGCTCCGGTCCCACAATACCGGCTTTTGTCGCCTTCTCTCCAGACCTCACCAACGCTCCGGCTTGCCGCTACGGAAACCTCAGTTCTTCTTGCGTCTATCGGGCGGCGCTGGAAAAGCAGCGCCGGCCGCCACCGAGCGTTCCAGACTCCAGTTTGAGTGACATTGACGCGTGGTCGAGGAAATGTTATATCAGCTGCTGGAGAGTCTCTGACTGTGTCGAGAGCAAACTGCCACCTGTTGATCTTAAGGCCTCGTCAAGGTCGATCATACATTCGTCGAATTTCGGGGAGAAAGAGCAATGCTTCTTCTGATGCTCAATAAATCTTGACTCGCTGGAAATCAAACGCCTGGGATGCAAAATTGGCCGGTGAAGGTTGCGACTGGTTTAGTGGTTTTGTGAGTGAGGTATTTATTCTCAGGTATTTTGGGTATTGACTGAAAATATTTTAGGCCTCAACTGGAAAAGTGCTACATAATTTTTTACTTTTTACTCTTGTGAAGCTCAGGGTAAAATTATAGCACCGACTGCTTATTTATACAATCAGTGTGTGAATAAACTGTTCTATATCTTTAAATAATTGCCGGTAATTTCTGTCTTTTAAAATAAGAAAATTGCAATGTAAAATTGTTTCTCTAGTCATTATAAGGTGCTAAAAAGAGTTCTCAACCTCTCAATGATAGACCAGCTATTTCTTAAGTTTTAATTATACGTCTTTAATATCTGTGAATTACTGAATTACCACCCATTTTGTACTACAATGCGCTATTTGAATAATTACTTCCCATTGTTTTCATTGAATAAAATAACTCTATTCTTGCGCCCTCAAGCATGCAGAACCTACTTGTCTTCAAAATTTTTACCCTCTACAGCTGGGGTTCCCTACCGCTGGTGCCAGACCCCGATTAGTGGGTTACAAAATATTAGATTCAGCAATTTGTTGGAATAAACCTACACTATAGTGCTGGTTTAATTAAATCTGGTTTATATTTCAGTTTTATTAAGTGAGTTGTTAATTTTGCATGCAGTACGGGAACATGGTACAAATTTTTGGGGCGTCAGGCATGGACGAGGTTGGCAGCCACTGCTATGCAAAGTTCATAGAAAATATCCTAAGAGAGAGCAGCTAGAAGCATAGTTTTTTTTCGAAACAGTAATACACCAAGGTGACAGCTACATATAAGGAATATCATACTCCAAGTTTCGGTTTCAAAAAAAGAAATTAAATATCTCTGTGTTTAAAACAGATTATAGTTTCAATTTTAATCAATTTTCAGCTGTGATCTTTTTCCCTTTTCTTTTTTGATACCGAAACTGTGACCGTGATAACTTGAAACCATCTATCTTCATATATATATATATATGTATTTTTTTTAGAAATCATCGATTGGGACAGGTTCAGCATGATCAATAATCTGATAACCTTTAATTTGCAGGGATGCTGAGACAAGATTTAATTTCGCTGCATTGGATCGAATTTAAAAAGTAAATATTAAATCGTTCGATAGAATTAATCCCTGAAACTCGACCCACAGCAACAAAATCTTCACTTAGGCCTGAAGTTTCTGAAAAGTTGAAGTTAATAAGATTATCTTCATTATATCCAAGGAATTATCCTAGCCCAATATTCCACAGGTGATTTAATTTGCGTTTAATACATTCAATATTAATAAAGCTAAGCCAGGCTCAACGCTTGGCATCTTTCATTTTGTAGAACTTAATTATAAGAAAAATTAACTTAATCAATAACTAGCAAGCGCATCCTATCTTAACCTACGCACAAAAAAAAAATCAAACTTACCTAAATGCATCTAAATTTCAGATTTTTCCGTTAGTGGAAAATACTCCAGTTGCCTGAACCATAAGGATAGAAAGCACTAATCTATTATCGGTATAGCGTTGCCATATGACAACTGTACTCTTCAGTTATATACAATTTTGTTCGTACGAGCCTCGAAATTTATTAGCCCAGTTATCAAAAATTCGGTAGATAATATGTTAATGAAGCAACAAGCACTACCTCCAACTTTGTGGTTGTGGGGACTATACTGTAGATAACGATAACCAAGACTTCGATAACAGTAATCCAATAGCCTGTTGTTTCGTTGCTCGTTCATTTGCCTGTTTGATTGTTGTTGTAATCGTTTGGTTGGTTTGAAGACAATGTGACTTCGTTAACAATATTGATATAGTAAATTGAAACCATACGTTATCGATAAAGCAATCGTCTAGTGCCCACCATAGATCCTTTAAAGTGTGTATACTCACTTCTTCAAAAAAATAAAAAAAAAATAAAAAAATGACATTTGAGTGCTGCAACATCCGATGTTTTGTGGCACTTTCGCATCCTGTGTTGTTGTTGTAATCATATCAGCACACGGCACAGGACATACCAGGCTGCATGGAAATGCAGAATCTAAAATTGGAGTTCGTTAGCTATAGAGTGCAGCAAATTACAGTAGTTGAGCAAATGAGACGAGACGTACTTGGCTACTGGGTAGTGTCGAAGTTCCTCATGAATTTGAAATCAATCATTCAGTATACTAAAGTTACGACTCAAACTAAAGCTATTATTATCATCTTCATTCCGCGGTAGCTAGTTTTTTAGCGGTATCGTTCCTATCACAAAATGCATCGGTCGTATGAAAAACTTACTTGATTCTAAGTCTATTTCTCTACGCTTTATCTTCGCGATAGTCCTCCGATCCTCTTACTTAGTGCTCAGCTGCTAAATGCACTGCTGTGTTCCTATAAGCCGTAGAAAAGTGCATAGATTTCTGAGTTCGAATTCGCTACAAATAATTTCACAGAAACATTTGAAACTTTACTAGTTATCGACACTTACTGAGACAGACGAAGTGTCGGCCAACATTCAAGGAGATCTTTTGGTACACACAGTTGCGTTTATAAGAAGTCAATCAAACATATATATAAAAGGAAGCTGACTGCTGCGCCTCAGCGCTGCAGTGTGAACCCGCCTTTAGTTCGACACCAAATGCTTAGCCTACCAATAGTGGAATAGACGAGACATCAAGCTGTTTAATCGCCTATGGAAAACTTGTTTATTGATTGCAGACTATAGCTAGGTTGATCTCAGTTTCCATTATCAATAAGAGATTAAACCTTCCACTCACGGGAGAAATAAAAGTAATTTCTTGCTTTTCTCTCTATCTTTCTTTCTGGAACGAAGTTGTGAAATCACGATTTTCGCTGGCGAGGCCAGGATAGCGGCAGCTACCTTTCCCTTAGGACAGAGGCATCTCATCTAGGAAATCTATGCAAATGGGCAATATTTCATACTTATTCCCTACAATTGTAATGTCGCTCCGTAAGCTACAGTATTGAAGGTTTGTGCTCGGAATATTGAGTTAGGAAAGTAGCCAGATAGAATGTGTCCAACCAGAGTAAGACATTGGAAATTTGAGCGAACTTTTTAGATCAGAGTCTCTATAAATAACCTCTTGTAAGATGATTGTCGAGTGATTATACAAAACTGATAGCAAGTATCGGAAATTCAAGTTGTTGTTTTAGCTAAATGCATATATAAATGAAAGTTATTTCTATAATTTTGCACATGTAGATTTTTTTTTTCCACTGGACTCGATGGGAACCAATGCGTGGCATATTTTATGTATACCTAATTGACGTCTGAACGTAACGATGTTTTTAAAGTAACAATTACCTTTTTCTGGTATTCCTGAACCAACAGATACAGACACTGACTAAAGCTTCATTGAAGAATGATGCATAACAAATTTGAAACTTCAATAATGTTATGGAATGACAAGGTGTTCACACACCTATTGCTTAGTGCTCTGCAGAATTTATTTTTAATTCTTATTTTAAACTTTGGGTTATGCTTTATTTTAGGTGAATACCTATTATTCTGTAAATAATATGTATTTTTATTGTTGGGGAAAAAAGGAACAGCCTTTCTAAAATATATATATATATACATCGTTCGCTTGACTAAATGCTAAGTGAATTATGATCTACGATAAAAGAATTAGTGATAATCCCCTTTTTTTAGGGGACGGTAAAAGTTGGGGCAATTTGAGGCTGAATTAATGCGCCTCTGATTGACACGGACAACACGAATTAAGCTAAGTCTACTTCTTGAAAATTAGTGTTCAACAGTCTCTGAGGTAAACGAGCTTCTTCTAACGGCTGCATCCTCTCTGAACTGTCAGACAAAGTCAAACCTACTGGGTTAATGAGCTTAATTTGTCCTCGTGTAAGTAAGCCTTCCCCGTTTTCTTAAAGTAAAGCCATCTTAAGTTAAAAAAAAAAAAATCTTATGAAATTCATTCCACCTGAAAGCCCGGCCAGCTCCACTGTAAGTCAGCTATTAATTGACAGGTGTCATTTTGCTTCGAACACACTGGTATTTGCCAATAATTTCAATATAACTTATTAGATTGTTACACTTGAGAGTTATTGGAAGCTGCCTTTTAACGTTAAAGGAACACACGTCATTTATATGCGACGTTTCACAGAATGCCAAATTCTACCAGAAACTGACGTTTTAATCTTTTGTTAAAGGGTTAAGTTTACGTTTCCCACCTACCAACGCCTAGCCTCTGCACCCCCACAGAGCAGTTATATGCGATCACCGCCGTCCTTCCGTTCTTTTCCAGTATTGATCTCCCTAAAGAAAGAGAACTGCGTCCCCCAAAGCTTCATTTTTCGGTGTTAATGGGATTGATGCTACAGTCCCCTCCGTCTTGTATGTTTCCTCAGGGACTGATCATTTTCTTAGTGTCAAGAAGCACCTCTAAAATGGATACTTTTTACCAACCAATAAATTGCTGACGCTATCATCCCCACGCACTCCGTGAATGGCAAGCTTCGCTTCTTTTATTATTCATTCATGAAGCTTGATTTCTTCTCATGCTCATTTCTGTGGCAAACTTCAAACTAAATATTGTGTACTTAGTTTGAAGCTTAAAATTACGGTTCAATTGTTTTTATGGATTTTTATGCTTATAAATGGGTTAGTCTAGTTAGTAAGAGCAAAACTAATCGAAAAATGACTACTCTTTAAATGGTTAGTGTTGAAATGCAGAACACGTCTCGCATTTCGAAAATTAATCTACCACAAAAGAAAGGCATGCATGAGATACTTCATACAATACGCGTACATTACCATTAAAAGTGAAGGGCGATTCAAACCAATCAATGAGTATGTTATGAAGCTATAATATGCCATGAGCACCACCTCATAGCTTGCCAAAATAAATGAGCTAGTTGTCTGCTATGGGATAGAGGACGCCACGAAATTTTTGCCTGTAAAACCGAAATGTTGCGAGTTAACCATTTTGGCTCCATGCCATAACGAGAGCAATGTACTCTATGCACGCATTGCGCATATTATAACTCCGACATTGGAGTTAATGCATGGTATACTTTTTACGCTCATAGTGCATGTGGATCTACAATAAATACCTGCCGATACTTAGTGCTAAATGTAGTAAAAAAAATGTAACTAACTAGTACAACTAGAAACTGATCAATGTCAGCCTCTCTCTTAATGCATTCTGCAGCATTAATATTGTATGCGCAATGAACGTGTAACTAATCAAAGAATGACGCTTAGATCGTAGTAAACATGTTCTACTAATTTTCGCTAACCGTTACATTGCTGTCTAGCTAGAAAATGTCACTCCCGCTTTCAGAAATGTATTATGAAAAAGAAAAATTTTATTACGAATTTACTCCTCTAGTTTTTTCAAGATATAACATAGAAGTACAACTGGAAAAGTCTTGTGCACTGTGCATACGTCTCACACAATATGTATTCTCCAATTTTCGATCAAATATTATATTATTGAAGGTTGTATAGGCGAATGCCTTATGTGCAAATCTCACTAATTGTATGCCTCACTTTTTGCTAAATAGGCCTTATGCAAATTCCTAAAATGTTGACCAGTTATTACAGAAGGTTATACAGGAAAATGCCTTATGCACACATCTCACTATGTGTATTCCTTACTTTTTACCAAATATTACTTAGAAGTGCGACTGGAGAGGCCTTATGCACCCCAGTCATGTTCTCTCACCTTTTATAAGGGTTCCGTGTCCCCCTCCTGATCATTATAAGAGCGAACAGTGCACGGTAGTAAGCAAGATTTAGCCTGTGCTCCAGATCTCGGGTAATTTCAGAAGTTTTAATGGGATTCTGCAGTTTGGGAAAACGGTCCCCGATGTGCTCTCCTGATACGATAACATTCTTTCTCGGACATTCATACGTTCAACTTTTTGGTCGTGATATCTAAAAAAGGAAATTTTGTTGCCAAAACATCTCGTTCTCGTGGCGATCCCCTTCAGGTTATTTTCATAGTTCTTTTATTTTCGAACGTTGTTTTTTTTTATGCGTTATATAGCTCGCAAAATGATAATACTTGTCTAAACATTCTGTTAAAAATCATGCCGAAAAATGAAGTGTTCGAATTAGTAAATCACTCCGTGATGAAAATTTTGCACAACATAAAGTGTAGCGGAAAATCAGTTATTTATTTTTGGGTGTGCTATAAAAATACTTGAAAATTGCTAGTAAAATTTCCTATTTCTTATATAAATAAAGTTCTTTTTTAACCTACATCATCGAACAATAACACAACAAAAAAGTTCTGAAACTCAGTTTTCAAGGACATCGATATAATGAAGGAGGTTACCAAAAGATGAGCCCTAAATAAGCTTCAGCTTCTTTAAAAGCAACGCATTCTTATTCCTATTTTGCATCTACGTTCGATTCTAGTCTTATATTAAACTTCATTTAAAAACACCTCCGTTCGCCCTATTGATCGTCAAGTCTTATGTAACAGAACATTGTCCAGATCTTAGTCATCGAAAAGAACCGCTTCTTTCCGCCGTTTCCTACCAAAATTACATAATATATATTCTACACCTAGGCCATGCTCATCTAATAATTTTAACTTTCAATACTTATATATATTTCCCAAGTGCTTCGATACACCCAAAGTTGGGGCGTAACTGTGAATGTAAGGTTTTCGAAATGGGGTTTCTGTAGAAGGTTTTCGTGCATTGGGGAGAATAATATTTGGTGCTTTGAGAGGATATTATACAGGTAAGGTATTGATATTACGGCAATAGCAGCGAGAGCCTCTGAACTTCCCGCACCACTCAATGTCTGGAATACGACCTTTGGCCGAAACACTTAATAGATAGAGAGAAAAGACGATAATGGTAAATAGAGTTCGGGCCTTTCGATACTGCCTTGGCTGAACATGTAAGGGAGTGCGATAAAGAGAGCGAGAATGCCTTGCATATTGAATGAGACATGCATGAAATAGCGAATGAATGCAATGTATGTGAACATAGTGAGGAAAGAATTTAGAGTGGTGAGAGCGATAATGCTCTGCATGTTGAATGAGACATGTATGAAATAGTCCATGAATGCAGTGTTAGTGGAACATAGTAAGAAAATAATTTAGAGTGATGAGACCGGGAATGCCTTGCATATTCAATGAGACATGCACGTAATAGTGAATGCGTACAGTATCAGTGAAGTACAATGAACGAATTAGTGGAGCGATGTTGCTTTGCATACTGAATAAGACACGCATACATTACTAATTAGGCGAAAGCCGTATTATAGACCATATTGAACGAAGAAAATAGCCTATGGAGAGAGTAATACTGTCTAGTAAACTGTATGAGATGCGAATGCAGTGCTAAATAATAGCAACATTAGTGAAGCACTTCAAAAAATCAAACCATGAGGAACGATGCTATAAATTATTGCAAATCCATTAAGACATGCATGCAACAATTGACTGCGGTAATAAGCGATAAATAATATAAGTAAACCATAGTGTATACCGGCTTCTGAAACTGTGGGAAAGAATTTTTGTGACACACCGAAAAAACGAGCGAATGCAAAATCTGCTAAGGCAATGATCGGCTTTAAGTAAATTCCGACGGAGACTGGGTGCTCTTTGACAATATCAATTCTCATAATTACGCTATTTTTATATAAAAAACTAAACATCATGAATGACTGAACACACAGTCTCGTTTGTCCCAACACGTGTAACAACAGCAATGTACGTTGAGAAAATATTATTCGAATTTTTCGACACGTCGCTTATGAATCAAAATATGTGTTTGCAGAGCATTTAATTCAGCGATACAAATCACGCTGCACCGCATACTTTGTGACAATATCAAGCGAAGGCGCACTCGACGCTTATGTTGTTTATCAACGTGACTAATTACATACCTATCAGCATGGCCAAAAAAACATCATTTGTTGTCGACATTAAATTGCAAATAGCTGATGTCAATATTTGTCACGAGCAATCACCAGGATCTTAATAAGTCAATGTGATGCCAGAAAAGAGCTATGGTGCCTCCATAGTACGTGCCTAGTGTACCTGAAATTCAGATATATTAAATAAGTTATTAGTTGTACATAAGTAAGGTTAAGCACCGTTTCCAAGTATTTACCATTCCGATTAGAGCCGAACGAACTAAAACCTTTAGCCAAAGTCAGTTCTTCGACCAAAGCTCAACATCGTATTCTGCACGAAATTGGTCTATAACACATGTCTCTTGTTAGAAGGACGTTGATCTCGATTTGTTACACGAACAAAATTTTATCTCTTGTATTCATAACAGCAATCTCGAAGAAAGATTCGCTAAATTTCATTCGAGAATATGAAAATTGTGTTGGAATTTCTCTTGTCTTACAAATCATACACAGCAAATTACCAATGTCTCTGCGCAACAGCTCTTTGAAACGTGTCTCCGCAGAATATATTTATGGTGGGACCATTTTCTGGAACTCTTATCGAGTCATCAAAAAAGTCATTCTCTTTCATGGGTAACAAAAGCAATTCAAGCTGAAGCTCTGTGAAAATTCCCAAACTCTATGTCTTTCTTTAATGGCGCCAGTTATCGTTTCGTAGCACATGGAGTGGTGCTCGCATATAGCGTTGCTTGTGGGTATAGGAAAGCACCTTTGAGAGCGGAATCTAATTTGCTGAGGCCATGACCGCGCACCAATGGTACTGGGCGTATGTTAGCAGAACAGGGAGCCTCTCAGCTGCTAATAATCTGAACAGCATGCAGCTCCATGAACTGCTCCAGAGCACAGCCTCTTTGCCCAATGCTCATCGTCAACCAAGTGTAAAATGTGCCGCCTGCAAGACACTGTGAGGGCCTGGAAACACTGAAACCTTTCTGGAATTCCAGATGTCATTATTTTTTTATAATTTCAGACGCTGCGGTTTTGTAGCAGGAGAAAAAGATCAAAAAGAAATCAGACGCCGAGAATTGATAAACTTTTAGATTACAAGCTTTCAATACTTTGCATATGGTATATAGCAAATGTGTCATGTACGAAATTTGATGATGATCACATCAATGTCTTGGAGTTTTCTGCAGTAGACTGTGTCTTGTGCAAAGACACAACCTATCTGCTAACATCATATAGAAAAGTAATAAAATCGTAGAACGTAAGTAAAATAAACAAAATGTCCAGTTGGCATAGTGTATTGAAACGTAGCATGTCCGTTCTTGTTTTCATTGGACCCTCTCTTTACTCTGAAATAGGTTTCGCGGTACAAACATTTGACTGTTGGTGGAAGTGGTCAATAATTGTTTACTCCTTAATACCAGCAAAGAAAAAATACATATGAACAGGAAAACAGCGATTATGAACGTGAATAAAATTTTCAGACGGTTGTTATTTGTCAAAAAATAGGTACTATCTTCAGGCAATGAACGCCCTGATTTTGAAACAAGTCACAAGCTTGCTAATAATTATAGAAATAATGCTCAATATCATAAACTTCTTGAGCAAACTTCCAATATTCAGATACGTTTCTCAGCAGGCAAATCTACATCTGAAAAAAAAACGAATATTTTCAACTATTGGCGAGAGTCTCTGGGTTAGATAAAAGGGATTTGAGTCAGGTTAGTCATAAACCACATGAAACCGTGTGGTCTACGGGTCAGTATTTCGAGATCTGGATCTCTCTCATGAAGGCTAATTATTGAAATAAAGTTACTGATGTCCCAAAAGTTTCGTCAAAAGTTGGACGTACTGATCAATTAATTCGTGTGATTTATGTCGACCTGCATGTGAGCGTTACCTCTCGACCGAGTGGCTAAAAACAGTTGTCCTTGCAATAGCATTATGGAAGTAACCTTACATTTTCACTTCCCTAGTCAAGAGGTAAAACCTCATTATCACCCGCGAGCGAAGCAAAGAGCGGTGATGATGTTTGCGTTGAAGATTTAAGTATATATATATATTTGTCTGTCCACCGAAAAGGAGGTAGAAGGAGTTGAGCAATGTTTAATTTTTTTGCAGGGAGTCTGGTGGGCTGATCTAGATGTGACCAATGCCAAAAAAGTAGAATTAGCTGCCCATCAAAAATGACGGCGATGAATTTTGTTGTCTGTCCACCCATGGAGAAGCAGAAGGAGTTGAGTCATAATAATAACAATTCTTTTCAGGCAGTCAGTCGGGTTGACTGAGAAGTGAAAATTGGCTAAAAACTTGAGTTAGCTGGCCTTAAAAAATGATGGCGTTGAATCTGTAACTCCAGCCAAAAAAAAGGCAGAAGGAGTTGAGCAATGTTCATATTTTTTGCGGGTAGTCTCGTGGTTTGACCTAGATCAGACCACCTCCAAAAAAAACAAAAATTAGTTAGCCATCGAAATTGACGGTAGTTCATTTCATTGTCTGCCCACGCTAAACGAGGTAGAAGGGTTGACTGAGATGTGAAAAATGACAAAACTCTAGAGTAAGCTGGCCATATAAAATGATGGCATTGAATTGACCCAGAGCCGGGGATGGTCTTACGCCACGAGGCATTCTAGTTGCCTCCACCTATGTTTTTTAAGCTTATAGGTAACGTAACATTATAAGTTGTGAATAAATCTTCGTACAACTTACAGGATTTGTTAGAACTGCTAAAAGGCACAGATGATCCAATATATTATTTCGGTGATTATCCGTTTGTCCGTTGTCTGTTTGGTTATTTATTTGTTCAGCAGATAGCTCGAAAAATGATGGATGGATCTTCCAGAAAATTATAGAAACTGTTACTAATGTCAGATGCACAAATGACTAAGTTTTGGTGACGTGATTAAAAATGAATCCTGGCTTCGAGGCCAATTTGAATTTTTTTGCCAACATTGCTTATTTTGCCGAGGTATGCGCTCCCAGAGAGCTTCTCTAGTTACTTATAATGTTGCTAAAGGAAATATACGTTTAAGTTGAACGTTAACATGTTAACTTCTATGCAGATCGCTACAGATGCAATAATAAAAAATGTCGTCATTGCTACATTATCAAAGGATTTTATTATATATCTAGAGCATACTCAGTAGTGAGTTTTAAATATAGAAACGACCGCCGAGCTAACTTTAGAGTACGCTAAACATTTATTTCAAAACTTCTGATAACATTGCACTGAGTGCCTTTGTTATTACATAAACTATAGGCTAAGTCCATAACTCTAGATAGGAAATGATTAATTAACTTCTGTATCGTATATAGGTGGCAATATACAGGAGATCGTGAGCGCCTGAAAGCATTTGCTACTAATGGTCCACGCAATGCCTTATTCAGTGCACAGTGGATGCCCTATAACAGACTAAATGGTTTGGGAAGATATAAAGGCTTACGGGAAACTGGTGCGTATTACAATGATCATATCAGGGAGAAGTGTTGCAACTACGGGCATCATCTGCATTAAGGGCCAGCGATAGCAGAGGTTGTTAGCGTTATTGATGGTAAATTGGCCGGGAGATTGGAGCCATTCCGCTCTCTCTTTATATAGTCTGATTCACTAGGTAAGGTTACCCCATATGCTGGATATTGTGCAGAGCAGTACATGGAAGTGGTGCTGAGCTAGAGCGAGCGTAGTAGGCGGAGTGTACAATGATATGAAGTTGGGAGGGTGAATGAAATGTGTTAACATGGAGATAGAAATACTGTAGTGTTGTGGTCGTTAATATAAAGACGCATTTGAGAACTACATTAACAAATGTTTATAGAAACACATATTTACTTAAAGAGCAGTAAACTAAGTGTACAAAAATCATAAATTACACAAAAAAAAGAAATAATAGATTGCTGTGAGTAAGAAATGAATTTAAACTAATACGCCTTAAATGTTTTAGCGAAAACATTAATTTAAAAAATGTGTAAAAGATTGTTAGATGAACATAATTAAAAAACGGAAAGAAAACTCTATATTAAAACCAATATTCAATAGAAGTAAACAAATGCTTACAGAAATTAAAATCTAATAAAAAAACTGTCATCCCTGTGCTTGAGCAAAAATATCAGACGGTTGAGAAAAATTATTATTGATAAAAGGATAAATTTAAATTTATTATGTACGGTTCATGAGACTGCAAATGTTTAAATTGTTAAGATACCATTGAATGCTGGGGCAAATTTTCTTACGGTTACGATCCTATGAGGCTCTGAAGTTATTAATTCCTACACAGTAATTTGCAGCTATGCTTAATATTCCATTTAATGTAATGAAGCTTACTAAATCAGGAGGTTTAAAGCTACATAACCGTAATTATTTACACTATTACTTACATACTAAGCTAACTATTTCTAATGGATGTCTAGCCTCCTGGTGGGTAGTAAACCTTTGTAATATCCTACAAAACAATTGGATGCATTTCTTGTAAATCATGACTGATAACCAGCCCTGGCTTTCTAGAACAATCAGATTGATTTTATATGAGCTTAAAATCGTAAGTGAAGGGGTCCCATAATTTGTAATCAGGTGTTCTAGAGGGAAAGCGACGAGAAAAAAGACGGGTATTGCTCTGACATGTTAAACCTTTCTTTTAAACAAGTGGATTCTAAACTTTCCTAAGCTGGCACCACTTTGGCCTCAAGGAGATGCGTTTTTATACAGTACGGTATCTATTATTATTTATTACTTTTATACTTGGGATGAAGCCAGGACTTGAACCGAGTACTTCCTGTCATGTATACTGCAGGATGTACATTTTGGACTAGGTATTAATTACAATCTTTCCATAGTGCCCCATCGAGCGGTGCCGATTACCTTAAAAACCACTGAAAAACGCCATTAAAGTAATTGGTTTGGCATATATGAAAATCATGTAATACACCTTAGCTACATTATGTCTTCGCTAAAACGCGAACTTGTCTTGCAAGAGAATGTTACAAGATATCCTAGAAGGGCTGCTATACCAGAATAATAATTAAACCGTGCTCACTTGCGTCCCACCTGACTGGTGATGATTATATGAGTAATTAACCAGGATTGAAAGCAGCTGCAATTACAGTTGTAGAAGAAACGGTGAGAAATTTAAAAGCATATTCTAATGTGAGACACGAACTCACAAGTTCTCGTTATTTTCTAAGTGCTCTGTATCAGTTTTGGATATACAGTGTAGAAAATGAGCATAGTGAACAAATATATATATATTGAATGTTGTATTATCAAGGTATTGAGTGAAAGAAAGTAATAAAAGAGAGTAGCCCTGAACAAGTGCAAGTTAGGCCTGATATTTTAATTTACAGATGGAAATGCGGAAAATCATTTTACAGTTTGAAAATTCAAAATGTAAAGCACTGCGTAACAATCTGCTATAACGTGGCATACCTTAAACAGTTGTTGCTCTTTAGTCAAGGAGTGTAAGCTCTGCCAACTACATTAATATTTACTACGCTAAGGAATTCATTTCAGATGCAGGATTGTCTGCTCCGTATATATTCTGACACTTCCAACGACAGAATCTTAATTGCAGTGATAGTAAAAAAAAACTCTCTAATATACTTATTGACAATAGCGTCAACTGTGCATTTTACTTTCGTGGCGCAAAAGCAAACCGCAGAATGTAGCTTTAACAGAACACGCAGACGTACGAAGCATCCAGACTGTGAAACTGATGACCGAATTACCTGCAGAGCAAATTAAGTTACTATTAGTGCATTGAGTGAGCTTTAGGCTAAAATGGTCAGTCCCTCGTCTTCTGAAGCGGGCCATAACTATCAAGCGCTCGTAGAAGCACGACAGAGCAGCATTAGAGCGCGCCATTCTCAAGTAAAGCAGCCTTTGCGAAGGTTAGCACGCAACCAAGTGCTGCCGCGATACTAGGTTAGACACTCCACAACCCCTGAATGGTCTCTTTCTCCACTCAACCTTGTCAAATGCAACTTATTGGAATGGCACTCGCAGATCATAATTGTCTGCACGGTGAAAGGCCCCATCCGTTTGCTGATTATTGTTACTTTTATCGGCCTGTGAGCTGTATTTGCTATCCAAGTTTATCCTTGTTCGATGTTTTACGATACGACAACAAAGGGAAATGGGCTTCCATAATAGTTTTGCTATCGAAGCTTGGGATGGGAGTGTGTATTAAGAGGTGTATTGGATGGCAGAATTGCCCAGCTAATAACAAGAAAAATGCTAAAGGAAAGGCGTATTTGCTGTTGCTTATGCGATTGCAATGAGACAGGGCAGCTGTAAAGGAAGATTTAGGCGTGTTGTGACTGTGCAGAAGCTCCTAATTAAAGAACTGGTGATATTGCGTCATGGTAGGAAATTCGACTTTTTGTTAATGTGCCTGAAATCTTTTGCTCATCTGATGTAACAAGTTCCTAGCTTCTTTATTTTTGTCCAAACGAACTATTCAGGTGGACTTGGAATTCACCTGCTGTATGTCTTATGCATCATTGAAGATGCTTCGCTCATCTCCTGCAGTAATTTCATAGTTTTTCCATTTTGCTCGCAACGATTGATGGTGAAGAACTTTGATTTCTCAGGTTTCACGTCAGGAATTTCGGCAAAAAATTCAATTTTCCAGCTGGTGTTCACACGTCGTCAGTAAAAAAACAACACTCAGTTTATCTGCTTCACAATGGTTGCGTCTTGAGACCATAGTGGCATTCGACGTCATTAAATGACGACAAAAAAAAAATTACTGCAACAAAACTCCCATTTTTATTTCTTTTTCTCAGTGCTTTTGCTTTGAAAAATATCTTGCTTTTTCCTTAGTTTAATTTCTACTGAAGTTATGCTTCATGAGCTCCGCTAAATTAAGCTTTGCTGCGGGAAGGAAGTGAAATATAGCATTCATTTTATTACTAAAAAATCTTTCGAACTTTTTCAATGCTTAGATTCAAATTTGGCATAGCAGCTGACGCTTTACTGTTGAGCAAATGATTGCATCCGATGTGACGAAGAGATGAACCAAGCAATCACAAACTGTGAGTCATAAAATCGTGGGATGCTGTGTGACTCATGCCTGGTGTTTTAAACACGAGAGACTTTGTCAAAATCTATTTGGACTGCATGAGTATGCTGTGTCCAACTATGAAAAAAACCTAGTAAGATTTTCATGTTTATGTCAGCAGTGACTTTCTACTTAAGTGACTAAGTTTTCTTATGCAAGTTCAGCTCTTGAATTCCTCTAGCCAGAGGGTCATGTATGATCATGCTAGAAAATAAAATTTTTTTTCAGCGTATCGAGCATGCCATCTTTACGGGCAATTATTGCTACCAGTTTCTGTGATGTTATTTCCGACGCATATTGTCTCAAAAAACGAAGCACACAGAGTAAAATACGCTAGTTATAAAAGAAAGAGCTATTGCTGGCTGCATTTTATAGCAGTTTGTGCTACACGAATATTAAAGTCTACATTTGCTTCCCGGAGTGTCGAAATAATTCAGAGATGAGAAGTATGGAGTGCACCATACTTTCTACACATGTTATTATGGATGAATATTAGTTAATGTCTCATTTTTTAACCTCGTTACGTAACGAAAGATTACTCATAAAATATCACTTAACATTGGCCCTCTCAATACGAACTAAGAATTTTTTTCCGCGCATGAATAGCCCTGTTTGGAGTCTCGTTTATGAGGGACCCTATAGAGGCTTCATGGGGTCAATCCGTCTGAAAATATAAATGAATCTCTGCAGCTCCATCTAGTAATAAAAAGAAATCCTTCACTCCGGGAATTACTTCATCACTTCGGTTTAATGCCATTTACATATTTTATACCCACTCCAAAAGTGTATAGAGTATCCTAGCAATGGCATCATGGAAACTTTGAAGAGTTTAACTAAACATAGATCTCCTAGCTCTTATAAACAATGCTATTTAATGCCTGTAAGGCCGATGAGATGTTCCTGAACCAACCTACTTCCAAGAGGGTAAATAATTCAGAAAAACGCGTCTATGTCGCACCTTCTTATTTAATAGCAGTTTCTTATACTTGAGAAAGTAACGAAAAAAACGGAATGAACAGCACTGTTCTGAGCTTAAAAGCACACTCATACTCTTCTGATTCGCAGAATTTTACTTAATTAAATCTACTAAAGAAACGTTCAAACATATTGACTACTACAGTACATTAGCCTCAGCTTGAAGATAGTCAAAGGCTTATTTGGCCGTGATATACCCTGTAAGTTAATTCTAGAACATTAAAAAAAATCAAGCAGACAGACGATTTACTTAAATTTTTTAATCGTACCTTAAAGATACCATAAGACTTGCCGTGAAGTTCCTTGGAACTCTTTGTAAAAGGGTAAGAAATCACGCAAACAGGTGGACTGACTAGCATTAGTACTACCTTAGAGATAATTTAGTTTCTGTTTGACGCTTAGTTTCCGAGAGCATTCCATAATGAAGAACCAAACCTGCGTGGCTGATATACAATACCCACTTCTGGGAGGCAGCGAGTTGTACCACGCCAAAACAGTGATCTGAAACTGTGTTTCTCCTCCTCTCTCCAACAGAAACTGCTTAGACAAGCCCTAAGGTACGACTGCAAATTATTCTTTTAAGTTACAAATGTAGCGAGTAATCACACTTTCACATGCTGCTGGAATTTTTGTTCTCACATGCCAAATCATCAGGTGTATTGTTGCATCTTTACGAAGAAACAGTTTATTTATAAGTAAGAGTAGTAACTACAACTTTCCCCCAGCTGTAACAGTTATTTTTGTGTATGTTTCTTCTTTTCCTTTAAAACTTAACATGTAAAATATGCAATTCTTCGTTCTATGACAATAGGTTATTTTCTGCATCGGTATTAACTGTTGCAATGTGACTCCGTTT
>LQNS02276924.1:25471937-25551427 GCA_001587735.2 Parhyale hawaiensis | reverse complement strand
TACAACTTTCCCCCAGCTGTAACAGTTATTTTTGTGTATGTTTCTTCTTTTCCTTTAAAACTTAACATGTAAAATATGCAATTCTTCGTTCTATGACAATAGGTTATTTTCTGCATCGGTATTAACTGTTGCAATGTGACTCCGTTTCACGAAGCACGTTTATTTTGCACTGCAAGTAATCCATTTTCAATAGATTGATATAATTTTTTTTATATTTTGAAATGCTAAAAAACACTAGAAAATTACCAAAAGGCCATCATTGGAAATAGTGCCACGCCACAATAATGGGAGAAATTGCCAAACTAAAATCACTGAAAAAAAATTCCAAACTACAATCATTGGAAAAATCGCTAAACGACTTTTACAGGAGAAAGCAGATACACGTATGAATTGAACTTCAGTAAAAGTTTAAGAAAACGTGATCTTCAGACACATGGTTCAGTTAAGCTATTTTCTTCGATCCTGTGAGTGGAAAGTTCATTGGCTTATTAACATATCGAGTTACGTTCATAATTTGCGAATATTACCGTTCCCCTCGGCCATCTGCGAGAGAAGGTATATAATGCACATGAGAGCGCTCACGCACGTTGCTTTAAAAAAAGCTAATTCAAATTAAGGAGAATTTATGCCCGAGGAATAAAAACGAGCATCTGGAAGCTCCTGATTAAAGTTGTAACTCGAGGCTCCCCTCCTTAGTTTGTTTGGAGTGGCCTTTTTTTCTGCACGCAGAGTTGCTGATCGACATTACGGCAGCTCCGGAGCAAGTTTTGGGAGCCTTTCTAACAGCTCATCATAAGCTAGGCGACAATTTCTTAGTCTTTTCTATGGTGAAACTAGTCATTAGTTAATCGAAATGCCACTGACAAAGTTGAAACATTGTTTTAGGTGGTGGAATTTGAGCAGCCTACTAATGAAGAAGGTAGAGGTTGATGCCTACACTAGAAATTTGAGCAGCCTACTAATAAAGAAGGTAGAGGTTGATGCCTACACTAGAGGTGGTCATAAGTAGTGTAACAAGTGCAGGTAAAATCGTACATCAAACTTTTAACGCCTATCTAAGTACCAAATTGTCTCCTTGTTGACAAATATACTGAATACCTAAGCATGAAGAACAACGGCGGTCGTTATTAAAGGAATGTGATTTAACAGTCATTGTGCTGTAGATTAGATAGCAAGCAGTAGACGGACCAACAGACCCATTCCTAGAGAGCAGCCGGTACCTATGCTCCTGCTCTCTATGAGCTATTGCTAATATGCCAGTATCATTGGATATCTGAGGAAGAAAACAAGAGAAAAACTCAGCGAATGAGATGGTCTTGCAAGCACGATTTACATGAATTATTGCTGCAGATCCTGCTTATTGCTAGGCGATAGTTCTAAATATGCACCACCATTTCCGACCTAACTTTGTAATCCGTAAAATATACAGAATATGTAAGCAAAGGTAAAGTCAACTTGCAAGCACTCCTACTAGAACTTACACGCACTGGATCGTGCTGCGGATATAGGCTAATTTGCCCCAGAGGAGTGTACGGCTACAGTCAACCAAAGATCGCCAAGAGCTATGACGCCGAATATGACAGCCTCTTATGCAACGACCTGCATCCCCCAACACCCTCACCCTTTCCTGAACGGGTCAGTACCCCCTGCAATAGCTTTTCAGACATCAAATGCTGACTAAGCACTTCAAGCAAAGCAAGACTTCGCTTTCTTGGGTGGCATTCGATATAGAGATCTTCAGTGGCATTGATATCAGCATTCTCTAACCTGCCGCTAGTACAGAAGCTTTAACACATGGAGACCACTTTAATGATATACATCATTTTTTGAGGCACAAGATAAATTCATATATTAATTTACGAGAAACCACTCAGTAATATAAACTAATAACCCTTTGATTGCTTGCCGAACTGATAACAGAAGTTGCCAAAAAAATGCATAGAAAGTATGCAACAGTTGCACTCTGTTTGTCAAATGCTTCATAGCATCAAGAAATAAACCATCAGCCGTTCAGTTACTGATAGATATAATAGAAGTTGGCAGAAATAACCTAAATGTATCGAACATATCTAATGCACTAGAAAAATTAGCGTAACGAAAACACAGAAAATAACTCGTCAAAACCAAAGCAGGGCTCGGATTTTTTAGGAAGTTTTATTTGTTGCGGCCCTAGTCTTAGATGCCGTTTTTAAAAGTTCTGCGGCCAGAGGCATAAGGCCGTCGTCACACAGTAAACTTTGAGCAGAATTAACAAAAAATCTCAGGATAGCCGGCCAAGAAGACCGCAATAAATGGAGAAAGATCAGATAACGAGCTGATATCTAAAATAATTTAATAAATTCCATACAGCAGAAAAGCTCGCAGGACATGTACTCGGAATTGCCTACCGATAACGTAAGAGCAAGTAGCTTAAATTTAAAAGCAGAATTTCATTAATTTTTTCTTTTATTTGACAGTATTTAGAATCGTTCATTAATTTCCAGCAATATTTTACGTCGTTATCTCAGGCAGCAGCAAGTAGAGGGAAACAAAAATGGTTCAGTCGATGTCGAACGGCGTTTACTGTCAGCTTTATAAAACTCCCAAAAAACATAAGTTATTTCCAACTAATACATATTCATTTTTTTAACACTGTCGCGTGTCACACATGTATATGAACTTGCTGCCCACAAACAACTGTATAAGTATATGGATGTAGTTGCCTGACCAAACGCTTTACCTAGAAGCAATTTAGTTTTAAATACCAAGATAGCCCGATTTTCGTTCAAACTATTCTACGTATAAAACTAGACCTTATAGCCCTTGGAATCAAAGCATTTCTTCTTTAAGCACATAATTACGATTCGTAGAGTATTCAAGACGTCGTGCCCTTTTCACGTTAGTAAGGAAAAAATTGTCTGGTGATTTATATACCATATGCTAATAAATATTCGACCGTAATTATTGTGAAACTATATAGATTATTTTTTTATCAGCGCCACTGCTGTAATTATTTTCATTTCCACCACTATAGTCTGTGCACATATACTGCATATACATATATTGCAACATCCTCTCTATAGAGAATTCACAGTGTAATGAAGGTATTAAGGCATCCTCAGCATGACAGCATACACCATTTTTTTAAATTATCTCTATTTTTACCAACACTCCATGATAACCAACCTAGATAATGAAACTCTGTGCACGGAGATTTAAATGTGCAAATACTTAGCTTCATTTAATTATTATTCATTTTTCGTAGTTCAAAGTCACATCTATTTTCTATATTTACAAGGCGGAACAGCAGTTACAACAGCAGATCATCTCTTTCGTTTGCGCCTCCCGCGTTATCATCTTGTTAAGTAAACAGTTTTGCCGTTCTATTTATCTTCTCAATTCCGTTTTTTTATACAAAGAGCCCTGCTCTCTCTTACGCCATTACCATGAAACACTGTTATTCATTACAAGCTGCTCCACTAACCGGCCTCCCACGATAGCCGTTCTAATAAAAGTAAATTATATTTACGGTTATTTTTATACGAATTTTAAGGATTATAAACGCAGATATTAGATACTCATGATGGTCTCGTTCCAGGGTAATCACCTCCTTATATATGCAAAAGTGCGCCCGAGGTAATACCGTATCCATTAACAAAATTAAATAAACACTTTCCTCGGGAAAAACAAAGCGCTAAAAACAAGACATTTCTTTGAGCGGGAAGTGGGTCTTAAAATTTAATATTCTGATAAGTAGAATTAAAAGCATTTGACCCGAACAGAGAGCAGCTTCTTCACGCCGTGTTGGCTCGGTATTGCTTCGATAAATAAGCAGAGGATGGTAAGCGTGCATTAGATAAGATTCTTTGCAGCATGAGGCTTCCTATAGTGCTTTTCCTCGTAACGTTTGCCTAGAGCCACCGGGTAATTGTTACTGCATGTAGCGAGACGCTCCAAATGCTCCTTCCCGAGTCTTTGGACTGCGTAGGTAAAGGCGCAGCACAATTGCAATTTTAAGTTGCCTGAGTTTGTGTACTGGAATAGTTTTAAGTTTTAATGGTATGAAGAAAGGGGGAGTTTTAAGAGTAATTGCATAGATACAAAGGTGGTATTTACGACTGAATGGCTTTGGTATATCTGGTGGGTGACCTGCGACATAAAGAAGGTGGTATATACAAATGGTTTTGGTAGTGTATTAAATAAAGGAGCATAAATGACAAATACACGGCAGCGAGTTGTACTGTGTATAACTGAGTGTTTTTACCAATATAAACAGAGTTTACATATAAACTTTTAGTGGAGACGATGCATCTGTTTACTTGCACTACTATTTTTGACAGGCCGTGTTATGAGACGCCAAAAAATGCGTTTTTCTCTTCTCCAAACTCCAATGAGAGACAGTGCATTACAATCTTATGGGCCGATACCTCCATGTATATATTGCATGACTATAAGACATATAATATGCAAATCCGTAAACCATATCACATACCCGAGAGTTGACAAAACTAGCAGGGTCAGTCATATACAATGGCAAACTGCAAGTTTTGTGTACAAGAGAAACTAATATTTTCAACAAACTAATATAATATTTCTTGCACACGACTATGCCAAACAATTATAATCATTTATTTCTACCTTTCACCCATTGATTGTATTGAGTTAAGAGCCGAAAGTAAAACGAACATTTTTCACACCTCGAGTAGGAAAACCGATTTTTGAGGGAAAAATATTTTGTAAAGAATGTCCTTGTGGTTTCAATGTATTTACCCGACAAGCATATATGGAATGAAGAAATGAATATGGAATGCTCGCAGTATGCTTTGTAAGGAGAATATGATTTTCTCCACTGGAAATGCAGAGCTAGTGATGATCCGAAAGTGAGCTGTTTGTCTTTGGCTTCGTATTATGAAAATTCGTACGGGGCGCACCGAAGACACCAACAAAGAACTCAAACGTAAAATACATGCATTGCCCTCTGTAAAGTGAATATTTTTACCCGTAGCAAATAAGTGGAGTAAGGATATACGTAGGAAAATAATACAGGCCATGGACTGTAGAAAATGAGTATTTTTTACGCATATAACAAGCCGAGAGATGATCTGAAAGTAAATGTTTGCCCTTTCTAGTGAGACAACGAAGATCCTGTCAGCATGTGAGTTCAATGAGCTCAGAGTTTACATTGAAAGACAAAGACTATCTTGAGAACATTGTAGTTCAGGGCTAGCACGGATGTGAGAGTGAGATACTGAAGATCCTAAAACGTACGTTTTCAAAGAGCGCAGGGTTTCCTTAGTAAGACGAGAAGATTATAAAAGTATGTAAGTTGAACGAGCACAGGGTATCCACAATGATACATTGAAAATCCTTAAAGCATGTGAGTTCAAAGAGCACAGTGTTCATGCACTAAGACAACGAATATCCTAAGTAAAAGCACAGGGTTGCCACATTGACACAAGGAAAAGCAAATGTCAGTTGAAGGAGCTCAGGGTTTCTAACGTGAGACAACGGAGATCCTAGAAAAGCACAAGGTTGCTACACTGAGACAACGAAGATCCTGAAAGCATGTGAGTTCAAAGAGCGCAGGGTTGCCACACCAGTCAATGATCCCATACGTTATAATACTAAGGAGTTGCAGTCACGACGTCCTATGGGCTTAGCTGGTCACGCCGAGCAGCCCTTCGCCATTTTAGATCAACTTTTTACAAAGCGAAAGAGAGTGCATGGGAAAAAACCTGATATATTCTGCATCTTAAAAAAATGCATTCTTCACTTTTCAATGGTGAAATTTTTCGTAAAATACTCACTACAGCTGTTGACATTCTTTCATAAATGCCTCTCAGGTAAACTCCCAAAATGAATCATGTTTTTTATTTGATAGAAAGACAGTGAATCGTCAATGATTGTGCAATAAATTGCTCTATGCTCTAAATAGGCACTAGCACACATTTTTTATTTATCTAAGCCCATCTGTTGCGGCAAAATAAGGTTTTTATGAAATTTATGAAATTTTCTTAAGTATCTACGCTTCGGAATCATGCCTAAGTATGTTTTTCACATACTGCAGCTGAAATACTTTTCATAACAGATTGAATTATTTTCTGAAATCACACTGTTACTGCTATTGCAAATTAAGGAAGGTATGTTTCTCAACATCTCTGTTGTGATATATGTATTATGTCGAATGAGTCAGCATTAACGTGATCATTATTTTCTCTTGAATATTTGTACTTGAACTCGACATTAAGATGAGGACATATTGTGGCTATTATTTTCTTACTCGGTTCTCACAAAACCTCACCTCTAAATAAAAGTGCGTCGAGCTATCCTCATAATAAAATAAGACTAAATGCAAAAGTTCACCGCGACAGAACGTTTTCTCGATTCACTGAGACGACGCCGAGAGTTTCTTATTACGGAATAAAGTTATCGCCTATTCTCCAAACGAGTCATCAATGTTACACTCAAGTCAACTACGTTTATGGGTTCTTGTTTACGATCTTGCATACAAACACCGTGAGAAAAGATGTTTCCACATCGTGTGTTTGCCCGCTTCGTAACCATCTGTTGTTTATCACTCGCGTTTGAGTATGGCATGAACCATCTCGAGGAAACCTAGAAGCTAGAAACCTGGTAGGCAACATCTCGTTCACTCACGAGCAATCTTCACTTGGGCAAACACTCGTCTCCGCAACGGTCTATTTACAGCAACCTTTATTTCCCAGTAAAATTGAGATGAACTGCTTGTGGATGGATCGTAAAGCTCCGATAAAACTGTCACCGACGCTGCCTTCTGATCCACTAAGGGAGCCCGCTTGCATGCCATGCTTAACTACTTTCTTAAATGCTCCCGAGAGTCGTCCCTTCATTATTCTTTCGTATGTAGTAAATTTATTTCCAATGAAGCTGTGAAAGAGGTTATATTAACGGCAGCCGCTCCTTTTCATTTGGTAAAAATACTTGTGAAGTAAATTTATTACCTATATAAAGTGCAGGTCAAACGCTTAGAAAATTTAGAAAAGTCTTAACAAGAGCTTTTACTATAAATATAACCTGCTTCGGACAGTAGCTCATTTTCCACCACCCGCAATGAAAACCATTGTTTATTCATCCAAGTTTCTCGAGGTAACTTAAAAGGCATGTTATTAAAGGAATTTAATACTGTTTTCTATAAAAGTTTCTGAGGATAACCGTTTCGTTATTTTGTATCGAACACAACTACAAAAAAAAATATTACTTGCCGTAATGAACGTTCTACAGCGCCAGTACGGTACGAAAAATTGATGTGAATGAATTATGTTCCAAAAAACAGCTGAGCAGCGTTGATTTAATGCACTCTGTTTAATTTTTCCAAAAACTGTGAACCACCTGAATATTTTCGAAAATAATTGAATGCATCTAACTTTAGATGATGCAACTCTTAAATCCCGTATACACAAAATTATGTGCGCATTCCGCTTGAGTTAAATTATATATAGCATCGAGAAAGATGACTTTAGGGTCGACACGGTGGGCCTGTTATCCCTGATAAAACGATTGAGAAAGACTTTTTAGGTGTTACACAAAACGTCTTACATGCTTCGAGTCAATGTTCGTGAAACTTTTGAAAACATGCATTTGAAAGTAATCAATCTGCGTTTGAACATCAGAAAGGGTAAAATAAAATGATATAAAAATCATTGTTGCTGAACAGCACAACTCTTTGATGCCAAGTGATCGAGCGGAACTATAAACTAACGTTTCAAGTCAATGTAAAACATTTCATCAACTACGCTTTTCTAGAGTGTCATAATCGATAATTACATAACGCCACTTCATATTGCAATTCTTGTGGCTGAATCTCCCTAACCTCACATTTGTTCTGTTGATCAAAGAAAAAACACAGCACATGAATAGAGCAAAATCAACTATTACTACTCCTCTGCGCCTATGCTTTAATACCGCGTTCAGCTGGGATAATAAATTTACACATGATGACCTGTTTATAATTCTAGGACCACGATAGCCCTTCGGTAAGATAATTAAACAAACACCGCGTGCCTCTCCCACTTGAGGCTCATTTGGCTTATTATGCAAGCAACGGACACTGCTGTCCTGTTGTTGAAATCATCAATCGTAACTGACACCACAGCTCTCAAAACTCTTCTTTGACTGTTGCCGACAGTATAACACCGTCGTAAACCATTAAAATGTCGTAAAGTGGCCAGGCACCACAACAAGGTCGCTGTGTCTAGCTCTCAACGGGGCTTCTGAGCTCCTATGATTTCGTTTTATGTGAGAAATGAATCCCTGGTCAAGCGTAGGAGGCAGTGACTGCTGAAGATTGATGAGCTCAGATACTTTTCCGAAAGCAGGAAAGCGAGCTAAAAAAGAATGCTTCGATGCATGAAAAAAAAAAGTTCACCTGAAATTAAAAAAATCTACGGCAAGTAAAACACAAGTTTTGGTGATGCTGAATGAAACTGACTGTTGGCGTATGGATTTATTTCTCGCTGCTACCCCAGGTTATTATTTTTTGTTCCTTTCTGGCACCCTCAACAAGCAAAGAGAGCAAGCCTCACAAACGACTGTTTTCTGATAAGATTAGTGCCCTTTTTATCTAACATCAATATAGCTGAAAAGCCCAGTCACACATATCTGCATACCGAATACCTCCGATAAAGACATTACTTCGAACTTCAAAATCACATCCAAGGATCCGAGGGACCTTTCACAGTAGCTGTTATTTGGTTTCATTTTGTATTGCAATCACAATAATGTCGTCATAGGTTTGGGCTCACCTTTATTGAGTTTAAAGTTTCAATTTCCCAGAAAACGTTCGCTTTTGACTCCGGAGGCGGGAGCATTTCAGTCCATTGGTGCTCCGGCGTCGATTTCTTTACTCTCGTTTGCCTCTCTCACATTCATAGAGCGGAACGGGGCCATAATCGTCACCGTTATTGTTATTAATGCTTTACCGCTTTCCCAATCCCATTAACGGGTTCCATTTTCGCGGCTTTATTCTCTCCTCGCGGGTTGCAGGAAGGTCTCTTTTCTTCCTTCCACTTTAAGGCTCGTTCGACTTAGCCTATTGCGTCCAAACGTCCTTCAGGTCCATTAGACATGGTTGTATATCGGTGATGATAGTTTTCTGATTCTTCTTGGCTTCAAATCGGTATTTTTAGCTAGCTTGTTCAATCTTAGCGATGTTACTTCACCTTTACTTAGTTGCAGATAAGCTACAGTAATCCATGCACTGTGTAACAGTTTATTTTTTTTATCTGGTTTTAAAGATCATTAGCACTGAGGGTGTTCGTGCTGAACTTGGTAGTACGAAATAGATTCTTATTGTAATATCTACTGAAACGGTATTGTAGATGCGTCAGATAAAATTGTTGACGAGCCCATTCTGGTTAAACTTAATTTCTACATAGAACATGATTCTAACAATAATATTCTGCATAGTTGTATTTTTAGTCGGCTTGGATTAAGATTAGGGAAAACAATGTTGCTTCATCCTTAATTTCTTACACCTGAACCTAACTGAGTGATGACAGCTTTAAACTATACTGAGCTTCATACAGTTACATGCAGCGGATAGCACAGTTTCTCCTAGTTACCTGTTTCACATCCTCATACGTATTCTGAATCAATTCAACTTTATATAAGATTAAACCAACTAACTCTGATGCACCAGGGCGGCCACAGAAGTCGGGAAAAACAGCATTGTGAAAATATTTTTGTTATCAGAATGCCAGAAAACAAAATACATTATTGCTTTTGCGGTAAAATTTGAACTCTGTATTTTCATCATATTCTCTTCATTAAACAATGGATTCTTACAACAGTCAGAATTTCTCTATACATTTTGAATTACTGTAGCTACCTCAATTTTAACACTCATAATTACGAATACCTTACGCACCAAAAATTATTTGCAACGCCTCTTTTTTTCCGTAGTATCAGCCAAAGCTCGTTCTTTTCCTCAAGGCGATATCTGGAATCCAAAGGCTCGTAGAAATATCCCAGGCATTCACTAACTCTTGCGTATCGACCCCACAGGACTCATGATTAACAGGGGAAATAACGACGTTCATACAGTCTCCCTAGTGTCCTAATAGAGGCCGGAGCGATGCGCTTCTGTTGCTCGTCCTTTGCCGGCGATACACGCACAGGTGCTGTTACTGCCGGTGTAGCAGCTGGGGCTTGCATGGAAGGTGAGGTCCTCCCGGAGCCTAAATGTGCCGGCCAGAAACGGTTACATTGAGGCGACGTTTCACGCAATAAAACAGCGTTACTACTAACTGCAAGACAAAGCAGTATGACAGCAGTAAACTGAAACCAATGCACGATGAAACTGCACTTCATGCAGTAATTAATTGTCACTGTCGCGAAAATGAAGCGATATTAGGGCAGAAAGCCAAAGCCATTGTGTAATAGTAGTAAAAGCTGTTATGTTAGGGCTGCTTTTCATATACAGATGCAATACGACGGCAGAAAGGCGAAGTGTATACGTAACAGCAGAAGCTGTTAAGACTGGACTACAATTTCTGTAGTAAAACGATAATATTTTTGCATAACAGAACATGCAGTGAGGGTTGATACAACGGGTGTGTCACGGTAAATAAGTTCTGCGTGGGGCAACAGCTTGTTATTCTTACAATGCTAAGCACAATAGTATTGTGACCCTATAGAGATAGCGGAGCATATTTGCAGCGGCAGAAACTGGTACTGCTTGGGAACTGTTTGTCGAAGTAAAATGCTGTTACTTTAGTCAGAGCGATGAATATGACCACAGAGCCGTGACTCGATGTATAGCAACAGAGCTATGTATAAGGGCAGAAACTTTTATGTTAAGAGTGAAGTTATGCATTCAAAGGCTGTTATTACTCTAGAATGGGTGATGCGGCCATGCAGAGGAACCCAGCGTGTGTGTAACTGCAGGAGTTGTTACGCTGAGGCTACAGCTTATGGAGTAAAAGACTATTATTACTACACAACGGAGCAACATGACTATGGAGAGTAGGGGCCGGTCTCGAACGGCACTGTACCACTAATATATATCTATATATATTTATGAGTACATGTAGGTATACGGAGACGCATACTGCACCAACTACGAGGGCAGCATGCACGATAAGGGGGATTACGGGTGCGGGTGTCGCTGTGAAGCTCTCTTTGGTTTTTTCTTATTATGTTTTTCAATGGTTGCAATAGACAGAGCTCAATACTTTTATTCTCAAACAAATGTCATAACCCTAACTCTTGGTATTTTCAAAACTCTGCTGATGGATTCTGAATAATCTGAAACGTCGGTTTTAACAATGATAGCAGCCACGTTGATGCTCCTTTTTGTCCTGAAAATTAAATTCGGAGCGGCTTTACCTATTTCCAGAACGCAGCATACATCATGTCTCTTGATGGGCATAGATGGGAGATAAGGCAAGCCCTCCATTTACCTACATCTACTACATCTCTCTACACGATAGAATATATTACAGGTGCCTCGTTCTACATGGTGGCAAACTCAGTTACCTCTACAAGATGACAGTGCACACCAGAATGAGTCAAATCAAGAAGAAAGATACCACTGAGCATCAGTGAAAATGAAGGGCATGTTGTAAGCGAAGTGCATGATATATTTACCACATGCCTTACGTTTGTGAAAAAACCTTAACCTTAGTGACCAAATTAGTATCGGGTGAAAAGAAGCACTGGAGAGTGAATGGGGTGCTGTCCCTGCCACTACAGGAAGTAGGGAGCAGCGCTATATAGGTATTCAACACCATCACCGAGCAACCGGTATTGATTTGACCATCAAGCCAGGACTGGATGAAAGCATACCGATGTAGGAGGTCTAAATTGCACTTAATAGAGGCTAAAGTCAATTAGTATGAGGTTATTATTAGAGCAAGGCCTTGAAATTCCATTATTATACCATGATGGGCCAGCATATACTCGTAGTAAATCACTTTGGGATGGCGACGATCACGGGACACGCGATGAGAGGAATGGCTTCGTTTGGTGTAGCGTCCGTGTCGTTAGCTCGACCTGTGTGGAGAATGTGGAGGTAACGACCACCACGGTAAGAGAAACTGCTTTTATGGAAGAATTGAGGGAACACAGTATCTAGGTGGTGATGTAAAAGCTGGTAAAGAAAAGAGAAATTATTTTAATGTGAAAACTATGGGCACCCAGAGCAAAATAAGTTTATTGTAAAGGTCGCCTTGGGGATGAAATTTATGGTGTGGTAAAAATTAAGAAAGCTAAGATAGAGAGATTGAAAGTAGCAATGAGGCAGACGAGACAATTTGATTTTACGAAAACAGTGAGAAATCCCAGTGTTCGGAAATAGTTGATAGTGAAGATTGTCACGAAAAGGAAATAAAGTTTGAGAGATAATTAGGAAACTCAGGATGAAAAACTGATAGCAGCGAGTACTGAAAAAAAAAACATATTTTTTTCTGCGAAGGAAATAAGAAAACTGAGTATAATAAATGAAACACTACACTACCATCAATACTATTGAGCGAAATCTGACTTCCATGATTTCATGACACTGAACTGAAGCAAACGAGTAATCACACGGTTGCTTCATCGTCTGTCATCTAAAATAAACCGTAGATTTCGATAAGCTTTGCTGTTGAAGGTTCAACTAACTCCATAACGTCCCAAATAAAATTTCATTTTCCATACTCACTATCGCAGAGTGCTGCGCTTGCGCGCTCATGATTGAGTGTTCGAGTCCTCGGCACTCTGGAATGAAGGGTGAGCTTTTCTGACATTCACATCCCGCTGTGATGCTACTGATCTCGCCAAAAATGGAGATTGTCGGTAGGAAGATGCGCTCGCACTTATCACACGAACCTCCCATCTCTATAGTTTCATTGGCCTAGCAACTTGCAATAGATTGCAGCGATGGACTCCACTAGAGTCTATGTAGCATTTATGTGCAGCACGAACCAATGCATGGATATATCTTAGTTGGGGTTGGTGGTCAAACTGACTTTACGTTCCGCTTTTGCGCAGCAATAATGCTATCTGAAGAAGACCATTTTGAAACTCTTAGATATGAAAGGTCTAACGTGTAACAACATCCAGTTCAGTGCTTTTAAATCTACGTACGACACAACAATCTGGGTTGAATTACTCCACAGTTACGCACATGCTTGAAGTGTCTTGTCGATCTTTTTGTAGTTTAACTTTACAAGTGATATTATTTGTCAATGAATGTTTGGTATTAAGGATTGTTTTGCGTTATAGTTTGAGGTTTGTAAAAATTGGTGCATGGCATCTGTGCGGAATATATTTGAACTAAAATTGGAAAGTTAAAGTAATATCACTGGAAAAGTTAAAAAATATGTATTCTGTTAATATGCTAAAGACCAGTATTTTGCGATGCGTTGCATAACCCGAGCTGCAAGCTGACTTTTACTGAAACCGCTGCATTTTCCTCACCAAACTGGCCGAGATCGGAAAGCATTGCGTTATTTTCCCAAAATCGCAACAATAATATGTATAATAAAAACAGTACTAATATAACATTTGTTATTATTATGACCAGGATGGATAATAATATTTATTATTGTTATTATATGAAGAGATTTTTTTTAATCTTAACTAGTTGATGACTGGAGGTGTTAAAAGATTATGCAAGGCAGCGAAAATTTCCTAGTTGACGACACGGTTAATTTCCAACAGGACGTGCAGAGCTTGGCGTGCCTTGACATATTATTTTTTTAAAGACTCCCGCAACGGGGTATTTAAATTTCCTGATAAGCGGTGAAAAAAATGGGATAGGTAGACCGATAAGAAGCTTTCTTGTTTGTTTAGTGATGCAATTATTAAAATAAGATGCGTTATCTTGCATCTTTATAGGACAGGTAATGTGAACGGTAAAATTAGAGTCTAGAAAGTGAAATTAAACGCTCGTGCTAAGCCCATGTTCATAGCAAGCGTTACGTGACAGCCCTGCTCAGAAGTCGCACTCATCAAGACGTCTAGTATTTTCGCGTGATATTACGTAGCAGATTTTTTCAAATTTCGTAAAAAAATATACTTGAATGATTGACTTGGTTTACCTATTCACATTTTGTTTGTTTGTTTAGTTGTGTTTGCGTATGTGGTCCTGCGCTTTTTGTATTTGTTGATCGTTTGCATGTTTATATGCATGTTCGTTTTTTCTTTTCTATGTTACTGATGCATGCATTCACCTGTGAATGTTGAATTGCTTCCTTTGATGCCTCTTTTGCGGTTTGCGTTCAGTACTTTTTCTCTGAGCTATTGCCTTTATCTAATATATATGTATAAATTTCCGAGCGCTGATACTATTTTATATTGTATTTTGCCATGTTTCATCTCTCCACACCAGCATTGCAATTATACGCCATGTCCAATTTTATACTCACTTGGGTGGCATTTAAGTACATTGTTATAGCAATTAAATGTGGTACCCAATATTCAGTAACGTTGAGTGATCTGCATGAATTGCATCACCCATGAGTTAATTTTACTCAAATTTCCCTTTCTGAGTTTTACTTTAATTTCTGCTACCAGTCGATCGCAATGCTTTGTACTACATCCTTAAGAGAATTACCGTTCTTCATCATTATACCTACAAATACCTACATTACATTTATCATAAAATTTTTACAATTCAGTTTTGTCTTAAGTTATTTCTTCCTGAGTTGATTCATTTACGTAAAATCGAAAACATTTCCTTATTTTTTGGTATTATTATTATAATATTTACAGTCAGATAATTATGTATCTTTATTGCTGCGCTTTTAGTTCATTTCCATTTATTTCTATTCTATTTATTTTTGTTTGCTTTCTCCTGATTGGATTAATTACTATCATCTCTACTACAACATTGTTTAAAATTAATCTACATCTACCAATCTACCGTTTTAGATAAAGTTTTCTTTCAGGTTCATCTCAGTTTTATTTTTCTTGCTCTCATATTGCTAAATGAATTTATTTGATCAATATATGAACTATTATGTCTTCTAATTAGTTGCATTTCTTTTCAGTTCGTTTCTTTTCTTTTTTTTTTCCTTGCTTCTTCCTGAACGGATTCATTTAGCTGATCACTATTCAGACAACCATATTTAATTTTTAACTTCATTTAATAATCTACCTTTATTGCAACATTCTTAGTTCATTTTTGGTCTCATTTCTATTTTTCTTGCTTCCTCCTGACCCTCATGGAGGATTTGGCTGTATGCGTGTTTGGAATATGGAAATGCTCCGTTCAGGCGGACGATATAAGGGCGACGTTCCAATTCCGAGAGGCTGTAATCGGTGAGATGTGTGAACGAGCAAATTTTAGGGGAAAATTCTAAGAGCAGCGCGAGGTTACTTCAACAATTGTTTCAAGAAAGTGCATTTGCTTGGGGATGTTTTTGTTGGCTCCAGACCTTGTTTTCACGTTGCTCTTCGATGCTCCAAGCATTGTTTTGCCGTCGGGTACAGGCACTCCTAGGCCTTCTGGTGCAGGCGACGTTGTCTTTACAGATTTTTAATTTTAATGCTACCCTACAGACAAGATATTGTCGCCAGTTGAAAATATTCATGGGGTTTTTGGGTGAGGTCAGCTTTGTCTTTACAAATGTTTAATTTTAGTCGTACCCTACAGACAAGGTATTGTCACAGGTAAATGCTCTTGGGTTTTGGGCGAGGTCAGCATTGTCTGTACAGGTTTCCAATTTTAATTATACCCTACAGACAAGATATTGTCATCAATTGTAAATGCTCTTCGGTTTTTACAGGTCAGGATCATCTTGACCGACTTTCAATTTTAGTTCTACACTATTGCCAATATTTTTTGTGGTCAGTTACAAGTGTTCTTGGGTGTTTGGGTGCGAGTTGCATCGCCTCTACTTTTCGTTAAATAGTGTATTTTTACTCACTCCCCGTGATACCGAAAGTTACACTTATTGTGTGGTTAATGAAATACTGCCCCTGGTAATTTTCATAATCAGAAGTTCACAATCATACTTCTCAACTTTCTGTCAGTTGCAGGCGTTGTAGCGGAAGAGAAATGTTCTTATTGATTTTACTTTTAAAATGTTCCCTTTAATCTGCAGTATTTTGTCACTTAGAAACGCTGTCATGTGCATGTGCTGGAAATTTATTTACTGGTTATCTGATTACCACTGCCACACGGGCTAAGTATTTCTGTTAGTTACAAACGATCATAGGTCATCTGGCTCATAAGAAGTTGTCTTGACAAGTTTTCATTTCTGTCTCGTTCGTACACCTATAATGTTTCTGTGAATAAGTAGCAATAGGGGTCCCTATTTTTTCGATTTTGAAATAGAAGCTCTTCTGCTGCGAGGTCCACCTGCAACGACTGCGACTCAAACCCACTGCAAACCTGGGCCACTGAAAAAGCACGACCTCGACGGCCCGATTAAAGCGTAATAAAAGTTTTAGTCTCATTATATCCACGTGTGAAACAAATCTTGATGGCCTACCTACGAGTATACATATTCGCAATTGTCGTTCATTTTCATATGGGATGAAAAAAATACTATTGGAACATCAGATGCTAGCCTCCATCCCATCTAAAGGGCGCACCACCAGTGAAAGTTAAATTTAATTGTTCGATTTGCTATCTTTGACAGAGCTTCAGGAGTTAATCAAAAATAGATTGCGTTTGAAGCGACTAAGATTCAGTCATAGCGTCTGGAGTACAGTCTATCTGCGGTGTTCGGTTGTCTCAAGCGTAGTGGTTTGCGATTTACGACTATAAGCTGATCCAAAGTTATCATTCAAAATGTTTAGAGAGAATTTCCTGGTAAGTTCAAGCTAATCGGGTTAGAAAGCCTAGTTAAAAGTGGGCGAATTGAATACGCATTCCATCATCAGGTTGACGTAAACGCATCGTCTGAATATTTTTCTACGATGTTTGCAATGCTCTGCGTTATTAGTCAAAAATGGGAAGGTTACTACCACAAGTATAACAAGTGGCTTCAAATGACCCCAAGTGTCTGTGTGTGGCTTCAGGCGGTCAAAAAAAAAATCGCAAGTTGCTGCAGGTGGCTGTAAGCGGCTACAAGTGGCTGCAGGTGGCTGTAATCGGCTGCAAGTGGCTGTAAGCAGCTGCAGATGGCTGCAAGCGGCTGCAGATGGCTGTAAGCGGCTGCAGATGGCTGTAAGCAACTGCAAGTAGCTCTAGGCGGCTGCGAGTGGCTGCAGGTGGTTGCAAATCGCTGCAGATGGCTGAAAACAGCTACAAGTAGCTGCAGGTGTCTGTAAGCGGCAGCAAGTGACTGCAGGTGGCCTTAAGCAGTTGCAAGTGACTGCAGGTTGCTGTAATCAGCTGCAAGTGACTGCAGGTGGTTGCAAGCAGTTGCAAATGGTTGCAGGTGGCTGCAAATGGCCCACGTGGCTGTAGGTAGCTGCAAAGAGCCCAAGTGTCCATATTCACTTATTGCGGCATTTGAGACGAAAATTGATGTATCACTGGAACTACTAACGATCTTCAAAAAGGTGGATGTGATTGCGTTGCAGCCATAGCAAAAATTCATCTTATTAATAATTTTTTGTTTATACTGATTTTTTCATTCGTTACAGGCAGCACAGCGGGCACCAGACACGTCATCGGTACCCTGCCTGCCGGCCACAAGTGTGCTCCTGAAGGGCGCGCCGCTGCTGCATGCAGCAACCGACCTTCGTCTTCGTAATCTTCCAGTAACGGTTTGTGTGTGTAAGCGAGCAAATAAGCTTACTGCTGATAGAATTAACAAATGGAAATGGTGTGTTAGATACAAATGCGTGTCCGTGATTACACTCAATTCTGAACATTTGAATGCGGGACAAATGGGTGTGCATGTTATTTTTCTTTGGGAGGAGGGAAGAGAGAGGTTGAGATTTTAAACTAGTTCTCAACTTCCAATCACTCATGGCTGTATAAGGAAAGGGCATCAAAAAAGAGCTAATTTTATATATATATATGTGGTAGCAGATGAGAAAGTTAGAACCTGTAACACGAAATTCATCATTGTATATGATTCAGCTTATTTTGCATTATCTGTTGCCAGGGTAAGAGAGATCAACCAACTGAGCTTGTACTGGGTCACCCTGCCTTTAAAAGATAAATGTCAGATCTGGACACAAGCGGCAGTCTGCGGCTTGGCCACCTCCTTGAACCTCTTTGGAAGATGTCCAGGTGACGTTGATCACGCCGCCTCGCGTACACTGTGTCGCGATGCTGATTCTCTCCCGTTGCGGCACAGCTGCCATTCAAAGGGAGAGTACAATAAAGTAAACGAAAAAAAAAAATGAAGCAGAAGCCGGAGTCCTCAGTCTTGTGACCGATTTACATACATACTTTCGTAGATTCACCACAGGGCAAACTGCAGGTTAATATTATAATTTCTACTACCTGTATTCCTGGGAATCTGAGTTCCAAAAACGAGGAGAAGAATTCTATTTGATTGTATTCCCGGAAAATTGGGCTTTGCATCTCAAAGTAAAAAATTAAAAGCATAAGTTCCACCACAACCTAAAACGACATTATCATAATGCTAACGAATGAACAAAACCTAGCGTTTCCAACTAAAGATGCAGAGTTAGGCGTTCACGCTTGTACTTGAGGTGTTACAAGAAATTTTGAAATCAATTGTGTTCGGAATAGCCTGCCTAATTTGCACGCACTTGCATTTTGCCTAGGCTGCAAGCCTTATATTTCTTCTATTTGATGAAGGTTTTGCTTTTGTTTACAATTGACAAGAGAATAGACTGTCCATTCACAAGACAAAGCTCTAATAATTGGAGTGTATGAGCGCGGTTTGTTCATGGAAATTGTGTTCCCGTTTCAGCTATCCTCCGCAGCAGCTGTTCCTATTCTCATCGTTAACACGTTTCTTTCGCTCATGTTAGGTGTAACCTCACACTCCAATATAAAGAGACCCTCGCAGTCTAAGCAAAAAGCTGGTAAACAGGAAGAAAAAAACGAAGGGGAATATGCTTTCCCGATTAAACTTTTTTTTAGTTAGAAGCAGGCAGTGTCTCGGTGATTAACATATTAGGTCTAGTTTTGTTTCTACTTCAGAAATCCAAACCAGGAAATGTTTACAGTTTCTACTAATCTTACCATGAGTAGTTATATCAGAAATTAGCATCCATATTAACTTGCATAGATCGTACACTTGCTACAATTAATTTGAAGTAAATCCAACTCTTGAAATCTCTGAGATGAATTTAAAAGTCTTATGAAGGTACTGTGTTGCTGCAATTATCCCTCCAATTAAAATGACGATTTTAAGGTCATAAAATGTATTTGTAACTTGCATTTGCCTAGTATTTCTTTCTTATGCAAAGAAAAATAGTATCACCAGAATGAAAGAACCCAGCATTATACCTATAGCTTCTTCTCCACTGTTAAGATGAAACTATCAGTTATACCGGTTATGTCTTAAACGTACTCCACATAGGCTACGTAGATTCAGAGAGTGCAAGCGATGCCTGCATTACTATAAAATGCTCCGTAAGAACATAAGGTTACGCAACAGATATTACCACGGTAGGGATTAAGGATATCTAGTTACAAGGAGTGGATAGAAACGCATGATGGATTGCCCGACTTTGGTCACACCACACAGAACAATCTCTATTTAAGAGCCATTTAAAAGCCCATTTCTAAGTTTATCACTCTTTTTATAGTGACATTAATGACTCTAACAGGTCTTTAAGTGTCCCTCCCGCAGCAGCCATGATGAAAGCTCATGTCCGGCAAGTGCTTCAAATTCCTTGCTCTGCTGGATGAGGAATTGAATGCTTTTTAGTCTCTTTGATGATAAATGCTGAATTTTCTGTAGTAATTAAATCTGGTACTGCGAGAGGAAGAAGAAAATATTCATTGTTCTATGCATGAAGAACTTAATGGGTTTAGAGCATGCTTTAATTAAGTGCGCAAAATTTCTAGGTAAATGTGTGAGTTGTCTTGTGAATGTTTTTATTTAAAAGAAAAATACACCAATGAGAAAATCCTTTTAGGTTGAACGTTAATTCAATCTGAATCACAGATACATCAGCTTAATTGGTACTAGTAATTAGAGAGAAATATATTGTAAAGCTTCCATTTTTGAAGATTTTGGTGATTAAGGATACACATTAGTCTGTCCTGACTTCGACAGTGACTACTGCCAAAATTTAACACGGAAAATCGGCCTTAAGTGCATTGAACAAAGCGGTGACCAATTTTAAATACTGTACAACACAACGCCAAAAATTATTCAAATTATACTTTATAACAACATTCTGCAGAAAAAATAGGACACATTGTCATTTCAATATCAGAAGTGCTTTAAACAGCAATTAAAGTAATTTTTACGCAATTAATTAACAGCAATGATGCAGCTTGTTCCAAAATTAATTTTACCCATCAACATTCTTTCCAAAGTTGATAAGCTTTCACCCGATGTTAGTTGGAAAAAAAATAATAATGGCAGGAAGTTTCGTACAGTACAAACTGCAGTCTCTATTAGTACTCACTATTGTACAATTTCACTTCATTTCTTTAGCCATATGAATTTTACATGGTCCCACACTTCATTTTTTAGCCATACGAGTTTTACTTGGTCCCACACTTCATTTGTTAGCCATATAAATTTTACATGGTCCCACACTTCATTTTTTTAGCCATATGAATTGTACTTGGTCCCACACTTCATTTTTTTAGCCATATGAATTTTACATGATCCCATACTTCATTTATTTAGCCATATGAATTTTACATGGTCCCACACTTCATTTTTTACCCATGCGAATTTTACATGGTCCCACACTTTATTTTTTAGCCATACGAATTTTACATGGTCCCACACTTCATTTTTTAGCAACATGAATTTTACGTGGTCCCACACTTCAATTTTTAGCAATAATAATTTTACTTGGTCCCACACAAACAGAGAAATGCCTATTCAGTGTGACCATATGGTCTGATCGAACATACTTTGTTACGAACACCAACAGTTAAAGTTCTTCTTGTTACAAAATAGCACACGTAACGAAATCTTTCCGCTGGTGTAGGACAATTATTTTTTCGGGTTGAGAAATTTGTGTAAGTGTGCTACAAACTATTCTCCCTGATCCTTAAAGTCAATTGTGTTTCGTTGAGCCATTTTGGTCATATTTAGTTTTGATTTATGCATCTACGGACTAGAATTTACTTTAGCGAAATCGTTACTTGCAACAATTTGCTTTCAAATAAAAAACTAATTAGGGTGATAAAAATGAGGTATGAGAAAAAATCAGTGCAAGAAGAACTATAAAACACCTTAACTACCATATTTGCACACATCATTCAATGAAATCCTTTTTTAATAGAAGGTGTCCCTTCATGTCTCTGTTATATAGATTACTATTTCAGTTTCTTCGAAAGTTTGGCTTAAATTAATAACAATTTGAACATTAAATCACAGTAAAAGCTCCTCATATTGCAACAATATATGTGAGACAAGTTACTTTGCTGTCTATATTTTAAAAATGTTTTTTTTATTATTTAAGTTACGCATCACACGTCTTTTTTTTATACTTAGAGTAGTATTCCGAGAGGCATATCACAGCCAGACTGCAGATACTTGCGGGACCATCGCCAACATTTAATCATCTGTTCCTAGTAGCCGTCTTAGCAGTCCATACAAATTTGATGCAGATTCGCGCGTAACTTTTTTATTTGAGTTGCAAACAAACAGAAAAAAAATGACAAAAAAAAACGGCATGGTACAAAAGCTCCTTGGAGAACGTAAATATTCAATAAAATTAATTAATGACAGCATTCCTCTTCGTTATGGAGTTTCTATCCCTATTCCTAAAATGGGTCGATCCTTTCTTCCTTACTACAAACCTTTTTTCATGTAGCAACCAAAAAACAATTTTCGATTATTATTTTCTTTGGATGAAAATGTATTCGCTCTCATAATTTTTTATTTTTAATTGTTCCCAAATATAAACAGGGAAAAATACCCGTTAGATCTTTCAGAATGCAACACTACATATATATATATATAGCTCCTTCATTGATCACAAACAAATAAAAATTCATTATGCGATTGTACGTAAAAAAAAATATCTCTCGACTACCAATGACTGAAGTAAAAAGTAAGAACTCTCAGAGAACGAGATATCAATTTCGTCTTCAGCTAGAGCAAAAAACGTTATGATTCTCAAAAATTTAAAATATTAACTTCTATGTCAACTACAAACAAGCAAAAAGAAACGGTAAGTTCCAATTCTCGCTCTTCCAGTCGAGTTCATAACTTCGTAGCGATGGGATAACTAGAGCTATAAATATGCATTCAATTCCAAGTCTTACATTATTGGAGTACTCTTTCAGATCCCAAATCTCCACTTCCCACCATCCCAAAGTGAATCACTAGTTCCACCCTAAAGAAAATCATCTCAATTATATTTTACTGAGGCAGTCTAACCGTCGTCCATTTTCCATTCATTTCCTTCCTAATGTTCTCCCTTCGGCATCTTTCGAAAATTTTCAACGAAATTAAAAAGCCGATTGAGTTATACGTAAAAGTGAGATGAGACCCCCGCCATATTCCTTTATAGATGAAACTACTGCACCTTGAGGAAAGGCACTTTAAAATTCTCATTTTTAGTCAAAGGGAAGCTTGCCACTATAAATTATCTGCAAATAATGTGTCTTATGCTAATAGAAGTTGAGATGGGTGATGCAATCGACGAAAGAAATGGACCCTTCTCGATAACCTACGTAATTGGGTTCTCGGTATAAGGACGGCCTCTGAATATTGAACCTGACCAGCAGCACACTAGATTTCAGGGCCGGATGTTCTAGCACAGACTAGGAGAACACGAGAAATGTTATCAACTATTAATAGTACTTAAAAAGAGATGATTATGTTAGAAAGCAACCTGGAGAAAGTGCGGCAGTTATACTCTAGGGGATATACGATTAATTATTAAAAGTAGTATAAATGATCTGCCTTATTAGAAAACAGGCATACAAAAGTGTAGCGAGAGCAATCTATAGAGCAGTATAACCAATAAAAATAGCCATTATTATTTTATAAAATTATTATAATCGTGGAAAATAGGCTATGGGGAACTAGAAATGTTATATTGCTAGGATATATCATAATAGTTATATATAAATGAACTAATTTGGTTCAGTAGTTGGACTATTACTAACAGCCTCGAATCTTGTTTTACCAGAGTTGGTTTTAAAATATATTATCACCAGAGTGTGAAACTGGTACAACCATGACGCGTTAAAGTAAAGATAATCTTCTAGTGAGTGTTTTAGATACTTGATATGTAATTGAACTCTCTGCGCGTAATTTATTACTTTGTATTTCTCGAGCTTCTTCAGCTTACTTTTTTAGACAGTAACTGTTATTAATTCTCGTTGTTGTAGTTTAAATACATTTTGGAAAGGCAACATAGCAATCCAGTGATTCACTCTCACATAAAAAAGAAAGAAAAAATGGTGCCACCCAAATTACTGTCGTCTTAAAACACGTGATATTCACATTATGTGATTAATTTTAATTTTAGTTTTTTTTTTATTGAAACAACACCATTGAACGTAGTGCCTTGTATATAATGCTCAGTTGTAACAGAGTTTGGCTTTCAGGAAATGTCATCGCGGTTGATTATACTCGTAAATTAATAGACTAAACAAAGCCTAATAATTACGAGCGATACACGCTCAACATAGTAGGGCGTATATCACTTACAGTGTAAACACTATTTCTTTTACAGCAAAGCAGTCAGTAACACTGGGGCGGTATAAAGAACAACTGGCACTCCAACAAATCCCTCTAAAGAGTCATATCGTAAACATTTCACATTTTCAGGCCCCCATCATAGCAGTACACGCCTGTTCAATCCGATGAAGGCTCGGGATTGCTCTTACGTACCTATAGATTAGGTGAACCCTGGCTAATTACAAGGCCTGAACGCAATATCGTCTGTTCCGCAGCGCTGCAAGCCTTGCTTCCTATGTATTGATCGGCGTATGCAGGCTGGTGCGGGGCCTGCCGATACAGCTGTACCGCTCACACAGGCTGCCGGGCCCTCGGGCTGCTGACTCGCGCGATGCAATGTTTGCCAAAAGAATTGCGATATTAATAATAACAATGAAAAATTGGGAAATGACCCTTTACCGGGTAGGTGATCATATTTGATTGCGTCCACAACGCTAGTTCTGTGATAGTTTTTTTTTTTTAATAGTCCGACAGAGAACTCAAGTTCGTACTGTTACAGCTGAAGTGTTGACCTAGAAATATTATATGGGTGCTGTATATTTAGCTGTGAGGCCCAAATGCGCATAACGACGTGATCAGTGGAAATTAGTACAAATAGCCGAATCCTGCATGACAATAAATAAAAGTAAGAAAAAAATTAACTCATAACCAACGGTTAGGAAAGCTTTAACTTTCTTATATATCCATATAATGACCTTAACCAACACTCCTTGAAATGAGTTTATCTGACGTATCCCTAGACGTGCCGCTCTTGACACTGAGTGCATTATAGCGTTATAGCTGGCCTGATCTAACCGGCCTGCTATCCATCTATGGTTAACTACTGAATATTTCCATTCTATTAATTTATAAACTTGACAATGATTAGCTACATAGCAAACGTTATTTTTAGAATGCCCCGAACCTTTATTTATTTCCATACAAACTGCTATAGAAAATGATAGGCACATAATACGGGTAAACCAGACAATTAAGTAGGCGGTGCATGCCGATACAGCGGGTCCGCTCACGTGCGGTCGGACTCTCATATGCCACACTGTCGATCGGGCCGGTGACGTGCGCGATGCAAAATTGTTTTGTTAAGAACACACGGTACGCTGAGTTTCTTTCACTTATCTACTTCGTTCTTTTGCCTGGTAACATTAAGTAAAATCATTCATTCTGTGAGACACTCATTTGCAGCCTTTATTCAGCAGTGGCTTGCTTAATTTAGGAAATAGCTTTTAATTAATATGATTTAAAAAAGAGCAAATATTGAACAGGCGACACACACTGCGGCAAGTATACTGTACCAACATGTCTCTCTCATACCTGTGTGCCGCTTTCGGAATTGCAATTTGCGAGGTGCAAATCTCACTTTGTAATTTAAAGAACGAAATAACTATTATTTCTCAACACATTAGATATAATCAGTTTTTTATACTATTGCAGGAGCAACTTCATCTAGTGTTTATTAAATAAACAAGCTGCGTTACATTGCTTAAGATGCATATTTTAATCCCACTCCATATTCGTATCCAACGCCCACTAGTTTCCATTTATATCAACACTAAGCTGGTTTGTAGTTGGGAGCTATTTTTCTTATTTTCAGTTTCTGAGCGGAAAACTATAACAAAATTTATTCATAATAGGTAGACACACTGCTACAAGCTCCGATATACCTCTTTAGAATTAAATTAGAGTTAGATTAAAATAAAAAGTTGTTTTGCGAAACACATGTTATGGCGAGTGTAACTGCATTATTTTTATTTCAGGTCGCAACTGTTCATTATATTGCTTAATCAACAACAGTCTGTTTTTATTTTAAATTAAGGGTTTGCTAATGTCCTTGCCGCTTATGAATGCGTTAATGCCTTTAGTTTTTGTGAAGTATCACCAGGCCCGTACAACTACAGGGTTCATATAATATAGATATTGTTGAGTTTGTGGCTCAACAACTGTCGAAAATATTTTTCAAGTTTTTGAATAAGGCACGTTATTTATAACGAAACTGATTCCCTCCCCTGTCTTTTGCGTTTTTTTTTTTTTTGCTTTAACTTTATTTTTTCTTCAATCATGATTCACGAGTGCACATGAATTTTTGCTGTTGTATTTTGGTTATCGGAGTCTATACCAGGACCTATAATTAAACTGCTTGCTAGAAAGGCAGTTATGTGGTGACCGACTCACCTGTGCAGCTTGCTTGCTGTGCGACCTTCACGCTCGACACTTGGGCTCGCATGTGACTTATGTGATGGTGCGCATTTCTAGTTTTTTCCACGCACTTCATGAATACTTTTTTCCAGTTTTGCCTTTTTTTGGAAACTTCAAGCTTTTTCCTCATATAGCAGCAATCGTTCCAGTTTGTGGTTGTTTGTCATTATTATCAAAGATTGCAAAACACAAAGATAATGTTCCCTGCCTAAGTCAAAAAAGTGCAGCCAATACATCTATTTGTGCAACATGCACGCTTCTAGATGTGACGCCTTCCGGGCTACACGTACTAATTTTTATTCTAGAAAATAAATTAACTTGCTAAGATGAGAAGCATTATTTTTTTTCATTTTGCCGTGCTCAACTATATTAATTCGAGACGAGCTCTCAACTCACAACTCTAGTGAGCCTTTCACTGATCTTAGTTTTTTTTTATTTCCATATATTTTGTGGTATAAAGTTATTTTTTTTAACGTAGGCATTTGCTGTTACCTACAAGACGGATGTTCAGGCCGATGGAGCTCTGCCACGTATTATGATTCTACCAAACATTTTGGCTGCAAAAAGAAAGTGCTTTACAAGTTTTGTTTTTGTACGACCAACACTTGTGTAGCTGATGTGTCTGTCTTATATGGGCTGTTCTTGTATATGTGACTAGAGAAGCCCAAAAATTTATTCTGCAAAGCAAAAGACGTAATAACCTTCATGGTCTCATAGTCTTGGTCTACCTTCTGACCTTGACAATTCGTAGTCTAATTTCTGAACAAAATGTCATCACTCTTTCACCCAGTCGTATGTTTGTGCATTTTATCTTTAGGTTATACTCCTTCACAGGTGTTCTACTTTTCTACTGTACGTGAACTAAAGCAACAGCTGTCATCAATTGCTACTCTCTTGCTTCTGCAAGATACTAGAAGGCCGAGCCGTAAAAAAGAAAGGCAATAATTTTGTAATTAAAGTTTTCCTTGTTCCTGCTTCCAGTATAGGTTTTGCTGTAAAATAAGTCTCATGCCTGCAGGTGTGATCTTCCATTAAAGAAACGCAAGTTGTACTGCTATGAGTTTGGGAGAGCAAGATATCCCTCCTGTAAGGTAAGGCGTGAATATCAAGTTGGAATTGTTCAAAAGTTGAACAGCACCAAGAAAATATAGTTCAATTAAAAGAATTCACCTTTAATGATCAGGACATACTGTGACCTGGATACCAACCGATAGTTGAACCTTCATGGGTAGAAATGTGGCTGCAATGAAAAATTGAATGTAGTTTAGCGTCTCTTCAATTGCCACGAAGAGATTCAAGCAAATAAAGTATAAGTGAAGTTGATTATGTTCGAAAGGAATGAAAATGAAAACCAAAACTAAGCTTCCCGAACTGCTGCGAAGAACTTCAGCTAAAAAATTTGTGATGTAGCTTATGCACGACAAGAACAAAAACTCTGTCAATGATATCGCCTCTCATCAAGAAGGATCATCATCATCATCGTATAAAAAATACCTAGCTACTTTCTAAAGCGGAGTGAGATTCAGAAAATGCAACATTACTCACTTCTGAGCATATATTTCAGAGGCTATGTTTGTCATGGTGATTCGAAGGTCTGAAATTTCATGGTACCTCAACTTGCTTTCCAGTAGATGAATTTTCTACTATCTAAATCTTCAACAGCGTGGCGGAGGGAATGACCGACCAAAGAGCAATCAAGCCAGCTCGGATCATGCAAACTCGGAGCAACCAACCAACAACTGTGTATTTTTATATGGTGGATAACAAGTTCGGTCATTCAACTGCCACTGGGTTTTCTTTGTCCAACTGTCATCGTGTTTGGCTTGCTTCAAATTTTCTTTTGCAGTAATTTGCAGGTAAATAATACAATGAGTAAACAACCATGCACGGAACAATGCAGCTGTACGTATTAACTGCCGAACAGTACATTCTTGTTAGGATTTGGGCTTGCTGAACAGAGGCGTCTTTAAAAAAATAAATTTTACTTCAGACGTTTCTCTTCGTTTAGAAAATATTTTATTGCATAGTTGTGTATGTTTCCATTATCTAGCCATAACTTCGATTTTAAATGGGAACTAACTTTGACTTCTATATTAATGATGTATCAATTGTGTATGTAGATTTTTTATATTAGCGTGATATCAGCTGAATCAGAACTGAATACTATAAGCGATCCATTTGCTGTTCTCTTTATCATTAATGTCATCTTTTAAAATTAATAGCACTACTGAGCACCTGTTCTGCATTGTTCTTCTATTATACTATGCACACCAGCAAAGTAATCAACATAAGTGACTAAATTGTTCACATGCACTCACTGATGCGTGTGCTGTGATTGTCTGAACAAAATTTTGATTCGAGTATACGCTTCTATTCGGCTATTGCACTGAACTCCTTGATGCTTTTCTTTAGTTTTTTTATACACTGTAGTTATATCATGTATTCCTCTCTCATTACATGACTAATTTGCTCTATCGGCTGTTTAAGAGACTCATTGCACGTGTAAAATTTTCCTCTAATTATTTATTTTTTATTCAATTGTAATACTAGAAATAAGGTATTCAATTTTTCTCGTGTAGAACGTGTCCGTAATTTTACAGCTGTGTTAAATAATCAACACTTCGAAACATAGCTTCCTGCCAGGGTGAAACCCAGAATTGTTGCCACCTCAACAAGATAATTGAATTTTGACCTTACCTAAATTTACCGATGTTCCAAACTCGAAATTTCTGGCGTACAATATGTAATGCGATCGATCTACTACACTTCTCCCCATAAGCTTATGGCATATTTTGGCAATTAAGTTTTGACCTTCTTTGCTGCGCTTACCAATGTTGCAACCTTGAAGTTCCTACCGTACTAAAGTCCACACGATGTACTACATGCATACATGCACTTGTACAAGCAGCCCCGTGTGTACAACTGGCAGTAACCTGATTTGACTGGAAAAACATTGCGAAGGAGAAATGAGTTCGTCAGAATCAATACGAAGACAGCGGTCCCGTGGCACGCTCCCGTGCGCCGCCTTTGGACTCCCAGCAGATTTTCGCCGCAATTATTGTAATGTTTTCGGTAAAAATAGGATAATTTTCAGTAAATCTACATGAGGCATTGATGCTAAGACAGCTGTAGGAATTCCAGCAATATCTTTGCTGCATGTGATCAATGAAAGGTCGAAAATAATTTTTTTTAGAACTTTAATTCCAGTATAGAGCTTTTAGGTTGCCAACAATTATGTGCCTGCAGTGGCGGATCGTACCCTGTGTTTGGTGGAGCCCGTTGTAATTTTTTGTTAGCCATTAGGTGGAAAAGTCATTTTCTACGCTGAATTCAAGTCATGAATGTGAGAAGGCTTGAATTCAGCTTAAAAAATAGCTTTTCTACCTAATGGCATAAAAATAATAATAATAATAAGACGGTCCCCCACCAAACACAGGGCACAAGCGGCCATTGTATACATATATATATGTATGGTGTTAAGTAACAAGAAAAGTTGGTTCCGAACTGTAACAGCGCTCTTGCTTCATGCAATTTAAATATGAATATCGTGGATGATGCAAAAAATGCTTCTTTTTACTAACTTAGATTTTAAAAGCCAGACTAGAGCACAAATTATGATTTCAAAGATTTCTAATGTCATTCATGGACTTCTTTAACTTACAATCACTAGCTAAAAATAGAAAACTTTGTATTGGATAATAGAAATATTGCCCTTACGTGCCTTCATGAGACTGAATAAAGGCAAGAAGAAACTGCAAACAATAGGGGTAGATGATGGACTCTTCAATTAAAATGTGCCTAAATTTACATAGACGCGATAGAACTGCAATTTTAAAAATGTGGCCAAAATTGAGAACTGACCTGCCTGATCTACAGCGCTGAGTGCGGAACTTTCTTTTTTTTTTGTAGTAATATAACAGGTTATTGAAAGCCAGTAGGAACCCAGCAGTGCATTGAACAGCTTTTTCAATCAGCCAAAATATTACTATAGCGTTCCTAGTCCATTTCTTTAAACTGTTTATGGATGTAACGTTACTATCAGATTCTGGCTTCAATAGTTTTAAAGAAATATATTAGTGACTGTCTTCAGACTTTTAGGAACATGGAAAACCATTGAATTGAATAACAATAAATTAGTCGATAAAGCAGCCCATGTTACCTTTTCGCCTCTGTATAGAAACAAGTAGCACAGACAACTGGTATTATATTTAATTTACAGCTTGATTTTTTATGCAGTATTAAGCAAAAAAAAAGGTGCACTAACATATTGACGGTGAGATCTCACACTTGCTTACATTCTTCCACTCTTGCACGAATTCTGTGAAAGAAAGCAAGCATCTTTTCTCCTTCACCCCGTATACGACACAGCTTCAAGTTCTCTTGAGCATTCACCTGTCCCCCTTCCATTCCTGTTCAAGTGAAGCTCGTCTTGAATGTAATTAAATCGCATTTGATTGTTAAGGTATGAAGATGATATCGAAGTTTACGTTGTCAGGCCACGACTTAAAGTTGGATGCCTCTTTTCCGTTATCTGCACAGCGATTGCCCCGCGGCTATCCTGCTCAAAGTCAACGAGCTTTAGCGTGTTGAATTGACGACAACTGTTATCTCCCATACCGAGGTCTGAATGCCTTACACTCACATGCTCTAGCCATAACCATCATTGAAATCTATAGATGCGGTTCTCAGTCCAACTTTCTGACTCAATTGTCTCGGGAGGCTCGTTAATGCAATCAAAGATGCTCTTAATGGTCAGAGTCTCTGGAAATGGCTAGCAGTTCCGATTAGTGTCCCAGTGTCATCAGCATAATTACAAGTACCTAGCGTACTGATCTGACTCTGTGCATATGGCTTCATTTGCGCCTTGTTTTATTGTACAGTAGAACTCTGCTGTACATGCAAAGGGTATTTCGTTTCCGTGGAAAAGTAAGCGGCTTCTGAAGTACTTCATAAATTTTTGGGGAGGTAGTAAAGCCATTATGGCGCAATATGAACAGCCGTCCATAGTTGCTCCTTTTGGAGGTCATATCATTACAATGCTGTAAAAATCTGACCATGTAGTCTCGAGAAGTGATGATATCGAAGGGAGGTCGAAACGGTCTCAATGAGCTCTTTCTAGTAGGTAACTTTGAATGTTCCTCAGAGCTTTTTTTCGGCGGCGGCACAAATTTAGCTCATTATCGCAATTGGGAACATCGCTGCAATGTTGCCCTCCACGACTGAACTTTAGCGATTTGTTATAGTTTATCGACCTCCTTAATTGATCTTCAGTGCTTGTCCTAGTTGGATCTCTGAAGGAATGAAGAGTTCACCGAAAAGATGAACTGATATAATTTCTAAACAGAAACGAGGGTTGCAAAAAGAAAGTGAAACATTCCCTATAAGATGAGAGATTGTGCTTCTTCGAAAATGATATACATATAAAGAATAAGTATACGACAGAAATGAGCAATTGCTTCAGTTAAATTCTACTATATACGGATTGAAAACGCTCTTATCAGGTCTTCTCATATTTTAAGAGAGACAGTGAATCAAATACATCGAAAGTGTCCAGGAAATGTCAGCACATTTCCATGAAGAATAATGAGTTTAACAAATATACTTGCATACTAATTCATTTCCTCAGTAAAAAAGGAATTGAAAATGGTGATACATTTTCAAAATGGAATATCTTCTCAACTGTCGAAAGTAAAACGCAGCGAAAAGTATAAAATAGTGATAAATGAAGAGCAATACAGTACAACATAACTTCAAAATTAACTGCTGTTCGTTTGTAGTATAGAATTACCCTGAATTTCCGAACGAAAGAACTGGAGGTAAAATCAGCAAACGCTTATTACCGAAAATCTCATCGTAGAATTCAAACGATTGATATTAATGGGAAATGGGTTATTGTGCTTTTACTAGAAAGAGAGGCAAGCCCGGATTTGCCCCGAGCGTGAAAAGCCAGAATTTATTTATAAAAGGATGTCTCTTTAACTAAAAAAGCGACAAAAACTAATCATCATCGTCTCTATTTCTGAGAAGATGCAGTATATATTGTGTAAAACAATTGTAGCAGAACGACGCTGCAAAGACAATTTTCCTAAATGCGAAAGCAGAATCATTAAAGTTCCGTATCCATTACAGAAGAAGCAAGAAGATATATCTCTCCATCTAAAAAAATATTCTTTGTATTGCAACTCTTTTGAGGTAATTAAATGTGCTATTAGTAGAATATGACGAGCAACGCACTTACAGTATTTCTGGGTTCGTGTTTAGTCTGTACAGTATGATAAGCAGTGCTCTAAAGTTAGTGCGAACGGGAGCTCTACTGGAACGCATTTGTTGTCTAATAAGCTCAAGACTCTGGAAGACGGTGTCATTTTATGTTGCTGGATAGCTCTATGTGCCGTCATTGCAGTGCATTAAGAAGAAATTTGAAACTAGGGGCTGGTTTGCTGCTTATAGACCATGGATTCTTTCTGTAACTCTACTCATTCTGCCAACTACCACTTTTGTTAATCAGAGGGTTGAATTTCCACTGACGTTATCTCCATACAGAAGTGTAGCCCGAAATATGCAAATAAATAAATGCACATTATAGTTCGTCAACACAAACGAAAGCAGGCGTCCCCATTGCTGCTAGATTTCATGGACAGACTTTGTCCAAGAGTGCCACACATTAGGCAAAGTATCGTGGATCGATGACGAGTAACTAAATAATCAAGGCGAAGACCTAGCGTTTCACCACTACAATGACGTCGAGAAAAGTATCCGTCTCTATTACAAATTTTCATTAGACGATTTTACGCAGCAGTGATGTATCAAATATGATGAATAGATATTCGCTACTCTACAATTAAGAGGAATTGTTTTTTTTTTTTCTCAGTATAACGAGGCCAAGCGAAGCAAACATCTCTATTATAAATTTTCATTGGCCAATTTTGCTTTTGACTAAATATGTAGCACGAATACTCAGCACTCCACTCCAGTAACAACAGTTTTTTTAACTACTTTTTTTTCGAGTACAATAGCGCCACGCGAAGCCAACGTATCATGTGAGGCCACAGACTGCAATTTGTCACCAATGAGGGATCAATTGCTACTGGTCGAGTAATGGTGAAGTCAATCACAAGACTAACCATTATGGCCATTAGTTCCTCATCAAGAGAATTCCAAACGACACTGCTCGACTGTTCGTATCTTGGCAATTATATGCGCCGTCGGTGGTTGCTAGGATACGCAACCGTGCTTCCTGGTCGATGAACTCGGGCAATACTCCAGCTGCACAGCCATAGCTGAGCTGGTTTCTAGGCTCCATATGGCAGACTTTTATGCTGAATTGAATATTTGTCATATGGCACCTTCGTGGAAAGGCAGTAAACAGCTAAATACTTCATTTGGAGTAAGAAACAATAAAATTTGCAATAATTGCAGTCAGTTTTTTAATAATAACAATTTCATTTTTTTAATTGTAATTTGATTTGATAATAATTGTATCAAAAACCGCAATAAAAGTCGTTTATTGAAATATGGAAGAAAATACAAAATTTAGTGGACCCGTTAATATGCCGCCTCTGTTTACTGAGGAGTACTTTTTCATCAGGTCGTTGGTCATGCATGGCTGCACTTTTTCCCGATGGACTTATGCCTACGGCTGAGTTTGAAAAAGTGAGTCTCAAATATATCTCATTGCACTGAATTAGTTTGACTTCGCTTTTGCAAAAAAAAAAAAACAAATGATGGTGATTTAACCTGCGTTTCAATAATAAGTGCAAAGGGTTACCTACCAACTCTTCATCCCCAATGAGCAAAAAAAAAAAAAAAGACAAATGGAACCGCTTCGCTTCAGCTGCGGCCGAACTACAACACTGGTTGAGAGTACTCTTTTTATTATTTGAACTAAAACAGACGAGTGAGTTTAAAAGGCTAATAATCTCAGAAAATGTCTTGTCGTATTGAACAGCTATAATCGGCGGAGGGGGTCGGCAAAGGTAATAGAGTCGGTGGTTGTGATGTGTTATACTGCTGGAAGCACCCATTCCAAGGAGAGAGGGGAGAGGGATGGCAAAGAAAAAGAGGGGGTTGATATAGTAGAAGGTGAGGGTGTGGCGAGGGTCAAAGTGTCCCTCGTAATGAATGGGTTGGTTTTGGTTGGCGAATGCTGAGGGGAATGTTGCCAAGGGAGGGATCTGGAAATATTAGTTAGGGTAAAGAGTAGGGGGGTGGAGAGGAAGGAATGCTGGATCCGTGGTTATAGGAACGGGGAGGTTGTGACACGGGGAGCAATCATAGAAAATGGGAAGGCCGCTGCAAGTGAGGACAAATGTAGGAAGGGATGCAACAGACTGCAGTAGAAAACGGGCAGTATTTTATAGGGGAATGTTAGCTTAGGGTAAAGAAAAAAAGTGTTTCGAACAGTGATAGAAGGTAAAGACACGGGGAACGATAAAAAACATTTTAGGTCGCAGCGTGTGAGGGTAAATGTACGAAATGAGAGAGAAAACTCCGTATAAAAGTTTATAAATTTAATTTATACAGAGGTACTAGTTATGGTAACAAAAATGAGATGGAGCTGTAGCTCCTGGAGGCTGTGACTGGAGAGCAACCATGGAAAATGGGAAGGCTGTTGCCACAGCGATAACAAATGTAAAAAAAGCCACAGAAACTCATCTTCAAAAAGAGCAGTGAAACAGAGAAGTTTCTCATTTCTCACGGTAGTGATATAGAATACATTTTCCTTCTGCAATCCTATCGCAATGTGCGCCTGATCAACATTCAGTTCATAAGAAAGTGCTCAGTCTAAAGGTATGGACTTAATTCGAATATAATTTGCGTCCAACACATACAGCGCAAAATATTGTTTCTTCTTATGGCAAATCGCAGCGAAATGAATTGCTACAACACAGTTTGTAATAACAAAATTGCAACATAACTTTTTTACTCGCTTTAAATTATAGAAAATAGCACGCAACTCAGTCCGGTGATCAAAGCTGCGGGCAAATAGATTTCATTCAAAACAGCCCACTGTACGCATATTTTCATTATAATTCCCATTGTTCATGTATGCATTACTGAGTGAGAAGCTATGCAGACTGCAAGTGTTGATATCGATGGAGAGTAATAAACCTAAGAGTCGCGCTTATGAAATAGTTCTATGTGTTTACGTCATTAATACTAGACTTTGTACCAGCTGTTATTTCTATGTGAATGACTTCTCCAATTAATGGCGTAATTCTACGTTGTAGCAGACAAAATTTGCTGGAAGGCTGTTCCCTAAATTCTGCATTTTAAGTGTATGCCACCAACGCCTGCCACTATACAGATTGATTATGGCCAATCAGCAGCTTTGACAGTAACTTCAAATTTGTATTTCTAGGGCATTCATTTTATTTAGCTTATGATAAACAAACTTTATATTTTAGTTGTACGCCACGCACTGTGCAAACTGGTTACCATAGGTGTACAAGTTCTGTGGCAGCTTAGATAAAATCTATGTTTCTGGCCCACACAATTTGTATAGTTTATGTTTATGAACTCAATAATTTTTTATATGACATCATCTGAAAATATATATTTCTAGTTTATTAAAAAACTATTTGTTTTATTACTAGATGCATATCATCAATGCTTGCCACTGTACATATATAACTTGATCATCGTAGATTTACAAGTTCTGTTGCAGCTCATAAAAAATTACATTTCGATGTAGTTTGTAAACAAACTATCTTTTATTCTAACTGAATGCCACCAATGCTTGCCACTGTAGCTATACAAGTTGACTATCATGGCTGTACAAGTTCGGTGGAAGCTTAGAATCTCAGTACAGTCTCCAGTTTACGCTTCATGGAATTTGGGCGGCAGTGCATTATTCTTGCCAGGCTTGCAAAAGTATTCTAAGTATACCACTCAAGTTTGCCGTCTAATTTACTCAATTGCCTATTAAATTAAAGCAAAAGCGTGGGGACCATCGGTGCAAGATGCCGCAAGGAATAATAATTACCAAGTCCGGGAAGCGAAGTTTTTTTTTTTGCCTAGAAATAAACTAAGAGTACACTTTGCCCCTGCATGTGCTTGTGCGCTGTAAAAAATATGGCAAAAAATATCTATTTATTTGTTTTAAATAAAATACTGCGGTTTCAATAGCCCGAAAATTCAAAACATTTGACTAAAAAAAGTATAAAAATTATGTTGTTTTATTGAAATATCTTTAGATATGACGTACGAGGCAGCAGGGTACAGATATTATTATCGCCTTTTATCGCTTTCTTCATTCAGTGCCTCACTGAAGGCAGGCTCCATTAACCCACTATGATGGCATAATCCGATTATATTTTTCTTCTTCGGGACTTCAATCTTGAGCCATCGATTTACCGCTTTCAATACGCTATCGGAAGCGGTGAACTGAAAGCTAACTATTAATGTTCCAAAGAAGTTGAAGCACATCGCATTCCTGTGACTCGATCATAGTGGTCGATTCTACCACGCCCCAAGTCTTCCTGCAGAAGTTTCACATAAATAAGACTTGGAACATTGGTATAATTAAGCGAACACAATGGTTTACGTACGTGGAGGTACAACGGAAAACATTACATGCACCTCTTCATACAGTACATGTACTTTTTTCGTTTCCTGTGTTTCTTTAGCGTATTACATTCATCCTTACTGACATGTACTCTTTCACTCCCTGTACTAATTTCTTCATCGAATCATATGCACCCTTGCAGAAATGCCCTTGTTACACTACATGTAGGAATTTTTTCAGTAATAATGATTTTCCTTTTACAGGATTTGATGGACAGACTACCGAACCAACTCCCAACTATGGACATCCTGATAGCGAAATTTGCCCTCTTCTGAGTCCCCTACTTGGATGTTGTAAGCTTTTCAACGATTGGGATCTGACGTACCAGGCTACTAATATTTCGTATCAACCGCCCGAGTGTTCTAAGATAGATAGAGTCCGTTATAAGCGTTTGAACGGGAACCGACGTTGTCAGCACGTTGGGACTTCCCAGCCCGCGAATCGCCAAGTCCGCACTAGCACTGGCAACGATGTTTCCTGCAGTACACGTCTGTCACTGAAATTAAATTGAACTGTGGTCAGTGAACGAAGCTCAATGAATTACACAAACTACCAGGTCTGGATGAACAGAGACACACACACACGAATAGGCTGCAAACTTTACATCCTCGCAGTGACTCAGCAGATTGCTGTTAGTTAAAGCTGCGGGTAGTCCCCCTCCACGATCCAACAGGCGCTAACGATGACAGCGAATGCTTTTGTCAAATAGAAGCCAAGCAGTGAGCCGGAATGCCGTCTATTATGTAAGACTAATGCGATACTTCCTTGACTCTTGTGTAACTCTATATTATGAGCTACCCCATTAAGAATTACACGTTTTCTTTGAGTACCTTATGACTTTTATCATTGCAATCTGTGGAGTATCAGGGAGGATTGCTTGTTTTCAGCGTCCCTGTGTGTATGAATCTGTCCTTCTACACCTCGTCGGTGGTGGTGTTGCGTTGAGTTTGGTACACAGACCTCTGTTCCATTTAGGGTATATTTGATTGGGAGCCAAATCTAAGCCTTGACTTTTCCGAGTCTTGAGACATGCACTCTGGCATCGACTTGTTGATTCACGTTCCAGTTGCTGACTCTTCATGAGCTGCGTGCAAGACTCCCATGAATTTGGTTTTACGCTATAAAACGGAGATTTCTGTTGACTCAACGTAATCGGGCTGCTTCTAGCACCTAAAAAACTTAAGTTCCCGGCTGCATTTCCGAACAAGTCAAGTCTAGTGGGTTTGGCTTAGATTGATTTCGATAACTCAGTCGAGCGTGCTCTTAGTTTATTTCCCAGACCTCTGTTCTATTTAGTTTCGTATAAAGACATTGTTCCATTTCATTTTCTTTAGAGACCTTTGTTCCATTCAGTTTCATTAACAAACCTCTGTTCCACTTTATTTCGGTTACAGACCCCTGTTCAATGTAGTTCCGTATAACGACCTTTGTTCCTTTTCGTTTCGTTTAAAGACGTCTGTTCCATTCAGTTTCATTAACAGACCTCTGTTCCATTTTAATTCGTTTACAGACCTCTGTTCTATTTAGTTTCCTATAAAAATGTTTGTTTCACTTCGTTTCGTTTAAAGACCTCTGTTCCATTCCGTTTCATTAGCAGACCTCTGTTCCATTTAGCTTCGCTTAGGGGACTTTGTTTCATTCTGTTTCGTTTAAAGACCTCTGTTCCATTTTCATTTGTTTACAGATCTCTGTTCCATTTAGTTTCCAATATAGACCTTTGTTACACTTCGTTTCGTTTAAAGACCTCTGTTTCATGCAGTTTCATTAACAGACCTCTGTTTCGTTTTGCTTCGGTTACAGACCTGTGTTCCATTTAGTTCCGTATAAAGAGCTTTGTTCCATTTCGTTTCGTTTAGAGACCTCTGTTTCATTCAGTTTCATTAACAGACCTCTGTTCCATTTTGTTTCGTTTACAGACTTATGTTCCATTTAGTTTCCTATAAAGACCTTTGTTTCATTTCGTTTCGTTTACAGATCTCTGTTCTAACTAGCTTCGTTTACGGGACTTTACTCCATTCTATTTCGTTCAGAGACCTATGTTCCATTTAGCTTCGCTTACGAGACGCTATTTAGATTAGATTAGATAGGCGGCAGTAGACGAACCAAAAGGCCCATTCCCAAAGAGACACCGGGACTAACACCCCGGCTTCTTTGAGCTATTATCATTTCATTTTGTTTCATTTAGAGACCTCCTTTTATTTTGTTTAGTTTACGGGACTCTGTTCCATTTTGTTTCGTTCAAAGACTTCTGTTCCCTTTAGCTTCGTTTACGGGATACTATTCCATTTACTTTCGTTCACAGACCTCTGTTCTATTTTGTTCGCTTACAGACCTCTGTACCATTGAGCTTCGTTCCCACTCTTGTGTCTCCTATCCCTCGGTAATTAGTTACATTTTGTAAGCCTCATCTAGTCAACTGAGGTGGGACTGGGTGGATTGCTGTTTGGGAGATCCAAACGTACGTCATTTCAAGTTACTGTTACTATTGATGATTTCTGCCATTTGTTTAATGACTGGATGGGTCTTGTTCCCAATACTGACAGCGTCAATTGATACCAATGTCATTTCTGCAGTTCTCTCTAGAGAAGTGAGCTCGAGGTTGTATCAGTAATTGCGAGGCGTCTGTACCGTGTGTCCACAATGTCTGTTGAGTGATCAGTGCCTGGCAGACTACCGGTGCGCCAGTTTGTGCTATTCTACCAGCTGTGGGTTTCCGGAGGGCTGTAATTTTCATTGTTAAGCAAGTGCAGGGTTTCTTTCTTTTGAATACGTTGAAAGTCTCGACACTAAATTTTTTTTTGTAGATTCTCCTACTGTTAAATTAGTAAAAATGGGTTCTTATAACCAGTAGGAAATCAATAAAGAAGTTTTCCATTACAATATTGTATTTTATTTGCAGTTTAGATTAAAGAGCTTTACCAGTGACTGACTTGTACTCTTTAGAACACGGAGAAACTATTTAATTGAACTGCAGCGTTTTTGTTAATGCTAATGTACATAAGGTCAGGGAAATTTTTAGCTTCAGTCAGGTTAGCCCTCAGGGGTATATTCTGGCGGGCCCTTACCCTGCCACAATATATTTGGGCCTCAAGAATCCAAGGGTCCCAAGTGCCTTCTCCGCAGGGGATGTTGCAACTGGCTGCAGTTCCTGCTGAGAGGGTTAGTTTGTTAAGTTAGGTAGATTCTCTAGATTTCCCCTTCTGTTCCGTGAGGTGGGCCGTCGATTAAGGTGGCTGACTTTTTCCCGCAGGACTCCTAAGTTCGCCCCTCGTGGAGGGACACGGAAGGAGCCAGCCGCAAGGGTGTTTCATTCTTCTGTCTTCTTCTCTTTTCGTTTTTCGTCTCTTGCCCGATGCCGCGCGGCTAAGCGAGTTCTTTCATCCGAGCCGTGTATGGTTGGAAATGCTCGTGCTTTATAAATTGAGGCACAGAACTCACTTATATGAGTTCGCCGTCACTCACGACCTTCCGGCAGAAATGCTGAGAGAAAAAATATCTGACCTTCGGTGCGATGAGGCTTAGAATCGCTGCGCCAGCAAACCTTCTAACTAACCTTGAACCTTGAGTCAGATTACTGTAAATAAATGGTTGAAGAATATTAAATATCAGCTTGAATTTTTACTCTAAAACAATCTTAGATTTTTAAAATGCATGATTCTCTTTACGTGAACTATTTGGGGCTGTCTATCACCGATCGCTTCGGTAAATGAAAAACTAAATTAAACGAATAAGTGTCAAAAAAAACAAGTAGAAGGTTTGTAAAAAGTATCCCGGCAGACTGTACAGTTTTATTTTTTGTAACCGATTACTCGTAAGTTCAAGTTTAATGCTTGAAATAACATTTGAATATCTTTCTATAGAAAGATCAATAGCACTACACAATGCGATGCTAATATATATATATATATAAACTTAGATATGCATAAATTGTAAATAAACAATGGTAATCCAAAAACAGCTGCATTATTGCACACAAATTATGGTAATATCTACATAAATTTCATAACTCTACAGCGTAAGACTGCATTTGAAACACCCTGGTATTTTTTGCACAGATTTCGACGTGCTCACCAGAGTTAGCCCTTCGTCATTTCGCCTCGGCTCCGACTGACACCAACCTGTTGCCAAGGCATGGCACCGGAGCTAGGATGATTTCTTTTTTGCTTTAAAATACGACGTAGTGCCGAGCTCCAGGTTTTCGAAAATGGACTCTACTTTGCCATAATAAATTGCTGGATCAAGTTAAAGCTTGTCTTTGTTAGATACATTATTGAAGTTTATAATGTGACTTCTGAACTGGATTCGTATTACCTTAATGGTGTCCTATTATGCATATTCGGTCTGTTTATACTACTTTGTTGGACTCTTAATGACAATTACTATATCGCAATACTATTTATAGATTTCAATGATAGATTTTATTATTTAATATTTAGGGAACTATTCAGCGACATTTACTTCTTTCATTTCTCAACATGTATATACGTTTTGTATGAGAACAGAATAAAAACCGTGATGAGTGACTTAATTATAGGTTACCGCGAATTCCTACTCATTCGTCGTTGCTGAAACAGACTGTTGTATTATTTTAAGTTAATTTTAATAGGGTTAGTAGTACAATTAGTTAAATCAGGTTACATTCAATCCAGCATTGTGGCATAGCTACCAACACAACTAGTTAAGAGTTATTTTTTCGTAATCAATTTAGATTTCACTGCTCATCATATATGGAGATTTATTTTGGCTCATTTTACGGCTCGATACCGGTGTACAAACAACATCAGTATATATTATACAGTCTTAATCAATTGTATGGTTAACGCGTTCACCAGCTGTTGCTTTAGTGCTATGTTGATAAAACAAACCGCTCAGAGAATTCATTTTCCCTTATAATATGGATGCAATTGCATCAGTAGAGAAATTTACTTTCGATTGGCTTTATGTGGATGTGATTTATTGTTATTTATTAAACAATATACTGGTCACTGAGTTCATTTTCCTTTTGCATAGGCAATTTAACATAGGCAATCTAACATTGATGAAATATTTTTATATTTTTCATTCAATCGTTTTTCACTTCGTAACTTTTGTAGATATAAATAGCTTAATAGGTTCAACATATGGATTAAATTGTTGCAAATATATGGAATCGTTTATCTCTCTTTCATCAATGCAATAACTGTTATATATGTATATATTAGGAGGAAATTATTTCCTTTTTAAAGTACTTCATATCATTGCGTTATTTGTAGCCAACGAAATAATTATTTTTCTATATAGTTTATGCCCTCATGCTAATAAAAGTCTATATGAGTTTCATATCCCTTTAATACAGTTATAACAGTAAGGATACTTAATTACAAATATATAACTGAGCAAGAACACCTGAGTACCTGAATATCGCAAATCGAAGTTCGCTGAAGAAACAGTTTGGAAATTCCTTACTAACTCGCGAATGTGTCTGTACGTTTCTTCAAAAATGAAGCCTTATTGTAAACTAATTTTTCGAATTAAGAATTTATTCGCGTAGAGTAAGTTGTGGGAAGCATTAACGATGGAAAAGAAATCTAGAATATTTTTAATAATTGAATTATACATGCAGCTGCTAACCTTTTTTATTAAGATATTGACGAAGCTCCTTGTCCTTAGTGTCAACAGCAATTTCGAAAATTATGAAACTTCCACTGATCAGAACAGAATTCATTTATTATGTTGAAATGTATGAAAGAAAAGAAATTTATTCATTTTGTATTCCAAGCTCGACGCAGGAAGAGTCTGATGCAGTGATACTCTTAGTTGTTTCTATCATGCGAACAAATGACCTATTCGTTTTTAATAAGAAGGAAATCACAGAAAAATAGAGATCCACAACTATTAGTTCGACTAGCTTCAATCTATGTCAAGCTGAGAAAATAAGTCGGAAAGTTGGAAGTCTAAAGCAGTTTACTAGGCACGAACCTTTTTAATAAAGTGCAAATAATTCAAGTAAAGCTCACGACGTCGCTTGTTACCTCGATATAGTTCGTGTTGCCACAGGCAGAGATGAGGGGCGCTTAGACCCATAAGTAATGGTCTCAAGGAATGGTTTCTCCCATTATTTCAAAGGGGGAAGAGCCATTTTCATTGTGATGGCCTAAGTTGGAGATCGGTTGCAAGAGACTACTTCACTAAAGGGGGTAATTTCGCACTCACGCCTCCAGTGCTGTTCTCTAGAATACTTGGGCAATTTTCAACTTTTGCTATAAATATGAAATCCAGGAGATGGCAACGATTCTCAGTATGGCACTAAATGATTTTGAGGCTAAGGTATAACGAGCCTCGAAGAGTTTATTGCGATTGCGCTACTGGCGATCGAAGAGACTGACCAGGGGAAATGAAGAACACTTTATGAAAGCCTTTAAATTGAAATGAGGGATAGGAGAAAATCTTTATAATAGACCACGAGGTGTTGCGTCGCGCGCAGCTGAACACAGAAGAAAGTACGAAGACCTGGCTAAATGAAAACCAGGAAGAAGCAAATATCATAGAAGTAAAACGCTGAGAAATCTGAGTAATATGAGATACAATGACTCATTCTGATATTTCGTTTGGTGAATTGAGAGGATAGAAAATTCAGAGAAAATAGGCTTGGATTAATATTTCAAATACATATTCCTTGTTATGAAGACTTATTAAAGGCGTGCACGTAACTCAGTTCGGTTTGTAAACTAGGGCCATTTTTTATTTAGTTACTGTGGAAAAATATCGAGAAGAGCTAATTTCTATGATATTTTCTGTGACGGTAATAATTTAATTGACACCAACAGGGTAGAATTTATATGAAGACTACATTATAAATAAACTATAAGGACGTCATGATGGAGTGCCAAACATTAACATTATGTGCGGTATCAGCAAAATGAAGCAGCAAAACTTTGAAATAAAAACTCAAAGACAGGCTAAGTTGGAGTGATTTATTTTACTGAAAGCTAAGCTTCTTGTTAAAAAAGCAGCAACACGGCTACACGAGTCGTGTATACAGCTTATAATATCTATCAATATATACTGCAGTGATACTAACAGTAGGCATCTCAGACAACTAGGAGGCTTGTGACTGCATTTTGAATACGTAGAAGAGGTAAAAGGCATTACTTGCAGACAGCTGAAAAATCATGCTGTGAGACTACTTTCTTTTTCAAGTAAAAGATGATCATGAAGTGCGAACTGTCTGCCATATATTAAGCTGAAGGAGCGTGATATTACAAGCATTTAACCAAAGTAAACTTTTTGATAAGTGGATAAACTATATCTGATTGAGAATTGTAAGAGCATGATAATAAATTACTAGGTAGGTTCAAACGACTATTGAAACCGGAATGACTCCTGGGTAATGTCTATAAATTATATCATTCAGACTCTGGATTCTTGGACTGTGTGGGAATATTTTCATTCCTGAAATATGCTAAATTCGTATTCAGCTGCCTGAATTTGTAAAAAGTCGAGAGTTGTGTGGACAGAATATATAGCCTGCGTGAGCGTTTCTGGAAATTCAGTTGGTTTATTTTGATGAGTGATGATAAAAGATTAACTGAGAATAATTGAAGTTTATTAGAAGAACTGAACTAAAATTCATCATCCTTAATATATTCCAATATGTCCAAGGATTCTCAATGGCATAAAATAATTTTCTGCATTGAATAAACTCTCTAATCGTGCCTTAATAATAGTTACTTGCAAAATGAAGCAACTAGTACGAACTTTGGAAGCAGCAACATTGAAAGTCCTCCCAGTCTTTTGAAGAGAAAGTGCATAAATGCAAATTAACAACATATTCATAGCCATGGAGAAATCAGAGAGGAAATATCGAAGGTATTTTAGGCATAATTCACATTATGTTTCATTTTGACGGTCATTTTGTGTACAGGGATATTACTTTATAGGACCTTTTCCTGGGAATTCGATGTATTAACTGGTGCGAGAAACCTAAGCAGTTTACACTTGAAAATATTGAAATTATCTGCACTTGTTAAATCTGTGCTTTTTGCAGTCTGTCATTCATCGTTACTTACCCAGTCAATTGCATCGTCACACAGAGAAATAATTACTTTTTTAAAGCTGTTTCAATATCATGTAACATAGGTTTCTATAGCTACAGAAGCAAATATCTATCTGACTTGATTCGCAAAATGTATCATTGTGGTCTTTCAAAGTTATGACAGGTAGAAAATTACGAATTTTGTTTCTATTGCATGAGAAGCATTCATCCTATAAGCAAAGAACACTGAACGAAGTGACGCTTGAAGATACTAAAATTCTGTTACAGAATTACTGGTATAATCTGCGCGAAAAGCGGTAGAAACTGTCTACTGCAAAACTTACAATAGTCTATTATTGTTCGGTAATCATTTACCGTCACTCAGTAGAGCAACGTTTCAGATTAACAAACGAGTTCGATCATAACCATCGAAAGGGGATGGAGGAGCTACCGAAGGAAATTCTGTGCCTGCCGGTATAGGTATGCGCGATACTCTTCAACTTGTGACCTCTCACATCATTTCAGGTACTATTAATCGACATTGATGTGTAGTCAGTATTAAATAAAATACCTTCACACAACGTAACAACCCAAAAGAAATGGTGGCTTCAAAGGAAAAGCGTAATTTCTAAGAGATCGTCCGAAGAACACATCCTTTTCAATTCAAGCGTGGCTTACGCTTCTCTCTGATATCCCATTATTACTCACTTTATCGTCACTTATTGAAATAATCCTGCTGATTAACGTAGTTCATAACCACTTAAATGGTTTAGAGGAACTATGGAAGCATATATCAGACTATATTCACCATCTGCTTGAGCATGTGACCTTTCACATCACTAACCATTGCCGTGTGGCCTAAGCTCGCAGCCCGTAGAGTGTTATAGGACAAAGCGAGGTGCAAGCGAAGGCGTTCTATTGTTACGACACCACTAAATAAAGTCTTTATTTCATCCATAACCGTTAAGCCAATGCCCTAACGACTTCATTAAAACAGTAAATATTTCTAATTGCGGCATATCGAGCGAATTGTTCAGCGCAGAACCGTCGCAGCCTCGGCACAGACACGAACGACGTCGATGAATTCAAACTCTCGGTCGGTTGGTGCAGAGCAGCTGCCAGATTGCGCCTGCAGCTGGGTGTATTTTTTCTTCCGGGAGCGCGAAATGAAAATGAAAAGAGTGTTTATTTTGCAGTGAGAAATAGATAATAGTTTCTAGAAATACTAGTATTAACGAAGCGGCTAGGCAAAGAGTCGGGCTTGTGCTTTCTTTCTTCTCTGGTTGTAGCGCAAATCAAAGAAACAAAAGGCAGAAATCGTTCGTTCGTGGGCTAGTTACTGTGTGCAGGAGTTGAAGTCAGTTGGGGAGTAGATGCAGCAATCATTCTTTTCTTATTACTTCTGATATTTTCCACTGGCTACGGTGAGAAAAGAGTACCCATTCTTTTACATGAGAGACAATGCATTTGGAAATAAAACGTTGTCGAAGTGCATTCGCAAAGTAGGCTAGTCTTCCTGGAGCGGCACGCAGAAGAAAATGGCAGTGTTTGCTTTCGAGAGGATCAAGCCAGCTATTGGAGATTTATTTTCTTACATAGAAATGGAGATTTCAAGGTGCATAAATCAAGAGCATAGAAAAATATCAGACGTAGAAAAACTTACGCTAAATATTAAATACTGCTAAGAGGTTTAATTTTTTTTGTAAAAATTTCCGTTATAGATACATACAGTGTTTGTGGCAATATTAACGTTAACAATAGCACAAACTTATTCATAAGTCCATTTCCCGAGGGAAACAAAAAAAAATGCAGCCACCAATTGAACCACCCATCGGAATATATTGCCCGAAGCATGGCTTCGGCTTCACGGCGTTGCACCATCCACAGACCTGTCTAAGATGTATGCCGCCTGTATAAATTTTACACACCATGATAAATGGCAACGATAAAGTTCTTTATATTTCTCACAAACATAAAAAACAGGGTTACGCTGTACAATCGTGCGTACAACTTATCAAGCGGACGTTCATCTGCTCGAACGTTGCCCTAATTGCACATGAAAGTCGGAGTGTACCATCCGCCTAAAAAAAACTCACTTTCAACGATACACGAGCATTACGTACATAAAGTATAGATCTGTTTATATCATAGATAAAAACAAAAATGATTATGTAAAGACTAAGCTCGGTAGAGGATTAAATTCTGCTCTTGTCTTAGGAAATGGGCCATTCACAGTGACCGCTGGAGTGAAATAACAATTCTATTCTAGCGAAAGGTAATGTTTGACTCATGGGGTTACTTCTTATCGCTATTTTCTTTAACCTCTGCTGCCTTACTATCCATGGTTTTTTCCTCCTTTAGAAATGCTACTCGTAGAACAGAGAACTCTTATAGGAAGCTACCACAGCTTGGGCAAGGTTGAATTATCTGATATATGGTAATTTTTATTCGTCTATAGTCCCGTAGCAAAACTATACTTATAGCCCATTAATAGAGAAGCTGAATATTACTCTAGTAGGAAGAGTACCGTATTATGAAAGTAACCTTATAGACTCACTTGCCCAGTAAAGGGAAATTAGGACTTCAGATCGTTAACTGTACCATGCCCAGAGGCTTGTTTTCAAAACTCTTCCGATAAAAGGAACTCAAGTTTAATGTTCATGTAGATGGTTTAGTTTAAATATCTCCGCCGGGTCATATTCAAGCCATAATAAAAAGTAATATTCATGTGCTGACGAGGAGCTCAAGTTTTGTTTTAATGTTAAAGAGTTTAGCTTAACTTATCTCCACAAGGATCATATTCACACTATCATACTTAAAAATAACTATGCGCTTACTATTATATTTAGTAACCTCAGGATAATGCTGAAAAAAAGGGAATCTAGTGAGAAGACTCACCACGATGACGTCAATGATTGCCAGTAGGTTTAACGTTCAAATATTTACAGCATCTTGGCCGAGGGAGCGGGGAAAACCTCCGGGCATATCGACGTAAAAGTTTATCTAGATGAAATAAATCCAGAAATGGCTTTCGTCAGCTTAGAGTGTGTCTTATCTTCTTTGTTTAGGCTTAAGTACAGCACACTGAGATCTTATCTTGTGCGTTGCTTTGGGTATGTAACTATTAGCTGCACCCACTACAGAAATATTGGAAGATTTGCATACTACAATTACGGTAAGATGCTTAAGTTTCGTAGACTACTGCCAAGGCTTGATATCTTGAATGACTACTACCATAAGGACTATCGAAAGTATAGATATGTTGCAGGACTGCTTTTCCAGAAAAGTTATAAATCATCAGGGCTTTGTCTGAAACAGAGCAGCGTTTCATCTTGTGAATTTGATTGACATCCTTTCCAAAGAGCCTTCGTAAAATTGCAGCTTTCTTTAATAATCAACTATGTTTTCATCCCATTACTGAAAACGCAGATACAACTAGTAAGTCAACACACCTATAGAGAAATCCCTATAGTTCATATAACCCGTTGCCTCAACCACAATATATATTTTATTGTGAGGGCAAATGAAGATAGCTTCACATACAAAATAAAATATAGTAGGGCTGAGAGCCCTCTGGGTAATGAGCCAAACACAATTTGATTTTCAGAGCTAAGAGAACTAGTCGTGGGTAGTGTATTTAGTGCGAAGAACTTCATTGGTCCTCACAACCAAATATATTGGATTGGTGCATTTGGTTACATCAATATATAGAAATTTCTCTGTGAATACATCCGCCTTCTCTCTTCCGACAACTCAGCTATGACTCATCTTGAAACACGCATTAACTACATGAAGTTAATGCAATTGTACACCACGATACACAAACCTGACTCAGGTACAACTTAAATATTTAACAAACGGAACCTAGTCTCATGACCTGTCGACTTGAGATTAATTACAATGGCTGGCAGTGAATATATGTATTGACTCGGGAACAAAGAAAGTTTAACTGCAAATGTTCCATCAGCATGAACAGTAACAATACGTAAAAAGTGTGTTCAATAAGTTACTGTGCACAGAAAGCTTCTTCAGTCTAACTACGGTAACTCGTGTAGCAGATTACTGCTCGCATAACAGATTGTACAAAATACCATCCATGGCTTTGCCGTGTACTGCCCTAATGTGTCGATAACAAGAACATGGTGTAGTTTCTGACACACGATTTTTTTAATGCGTCGGTGCGCGCACCTCGGCATAATAATCCTAAGGGAGCAGCGGCTGCCTCAAAAGTCCGGCCCGTACAGGTAGGAGCAAGACCAATCTAGCTACAGGTCGCCCCACGCCTCAGAAGGCAACGCAAAACTTTTGCTCATACGTACAAAGATGCCTTAGAATTAGCAAGTATACCTGTTCAGTTTGAGGCTCTTCCTAACAAAAATACGAAGATTTCCCTATATTTTTTCATAATCATGTATGCAGAGGAATCTTTAAGTACCATTTAAATTTTTTTTAGCGTACACTGCTCCCTAGGCCTCTTTTTTTTAGATGCTGCATGGTCAGTGGTTCTCCGTCCTTTCAGTTATTGCAGTAGTGATAAAATTTGATTCTTCATTCCAGATTCGTGGTGCAGGGCTTCAAATTCCAATCAGTTTGTAATATTATTGTAATTATCAGATCTTTCCAGCAGACTTTTTATTGTTTACTTCAACACGGCCGGCTGTTCAGGCCTCTAAGCTTAAAAAAAACCTTCTGGGCGCAAAGAGCCACAAAGAAATCTACATTTTGGAGCCACGCCTAGATCAGTTGAAAATTTATCAAACCGTGCCATACTCCGAACCCAAAATGCAAATAAATGAGTTAAGTGTCTTTCGCAAAGTCTTGAGCAGTTCGTTAGGCAGCCGGGAATGGAGGACTGGTAAGATCTCATGGGACTCAAAATTACCGTCCTGATATCTGCTAACTGAATTCACCGTCGCATAATTCGATTATTCAATTGGATTCGCGAAGATAACTCAATTGACACTCGTCTTCAACCGCCCAAGGCAGCGATTCGGTCGGCAATAAGAACCGAATTCCTTTGTTTTTGAGTGCGCAAATGGCCTTCCAGACGTAATTCCGCGATGCTTTCGTTGCATCATTGATAGAATTCGCCAGGAACACGAAGATGCTAAACAAAGTTAGCTTCTCCATTATCATATAATATTCGCTATTTTGCAGCTGCATTTTCTATTCCATTTTTTTAGTTTTACTTGTCTAGAACAGCTAATTTAGAACTACGTTTGTTACGTAAGATGAGTGGTATCGTATGCAGAAGTATTGGTGCAATATTTACCTTCTACAATTCTCATTGGCATCAGGAACTTCACAAGCTCACGTTAGCAGCAGTGGTTCAAACTAGAAGCAAAGAAGGGCAAATGAATAACTAAACCCTTCCGTATCGCTTTTTAGACTAATATTTCTGGAAATAGTTGGGCTTCGTGCTAATTACATTAAATGCAAAAATATCTTAACTATATGCAAAACCAATGCATGGCAGTCATCTATGAATTACACTTGATGTGGCATGCTCTAGAATTAGATAAGGATATCCAGCGAGCCTATAGCCTCAGTTCGTTTCTCTTCTAGTGCTTTTCTTCAGTCAGTTGCTTATATCACTGTCAGTCAAGAGAATGAATGATGAATCAGTAGCAGAGATACAATGATAGAAAAGGAATATCATACGACTAAATGAATTTCCTTCAAATGTGTACAATCTCTTAGCATTTCCCAGCAAGGGTTACTGCCATTTGTGATACCAGGCTTACCAAAATACTTCAATACTCTTGAGCTCTAGGAATTCAACAACACTAGTAGCATCAAATACATATATATATATATACAGTATATATCAAATATTTATATTACATAGTTCAAGTATAATACATGCACGTGTATACTGATATAATAAAATAAAATATTTTCACTTGCAATGTGCCCATCACAAACATTTACTTTCATTTGCAACTAAAGACTATAAAGCAAACCTATGGAAAACCGAACTCATTGAAGGGATATGGGTCACGGATGGTCGGAAAATTAGACTTATATGTTTGTCAGAATAGCACATTATAAACCAACTGATTGTGGCTTTAAAGGGTGAAGCTTAACACCATGCATGCAGGGGACGCATTTTCCGTCGATTTACAAATTGGTTGGCAAGAGCTGTTCCTTTTCACCGAAAGAAGTTACGTAGTCAGATGACCGATTTGCTTGATATAAATCATGGATGGGTTCATTAACTGAGATCCTGCTGCAAGTCTAGGATCTAAATCAAAACTATTGAGTTGTAATGTTATAGAATGAACCCGCAGCGGTTTAAAAAAAATACTACTATAGTTAATAACAGGAAGTACATCATTAAGACGGCAAGAAAAAACACTTTAAATAGAAATTACGGTCACTGTTTGTCACTGACGCTATTTAATTCATCTAAATATGACAAAAATTTAACATCGTTGCGATGCGTAAGCCTGAAATATACTTCGCGCTAAATGAAATATTCCTATCATGCACTGAAATGTACAGATTTTACCCGCCAAGAAGTAGCAATAGTGTTGTCAGAATATGTGTTCTACGCGAATTCTGAAGTACTCGTAGTTATGTCGAATACGGTACACGGGGCTAAAAATTTTCGACCTAAATCAATAGTGGCATAAAACAAGTACGACATATAAAGAGGACTACCTGTAATTCAATTTCACAGGTCTCTGTTTATCGAAGGTGTACTGTATACATACATTTTGCACTGATGATTCCTTTTGGATTTACGTTAGACATGGTATAAAGTGAACGTACCGACCGAAATTCTAGCTGCCAGTTTCTGCATCCCACTTTAATATTTGATTTCAACTTCAGAATCTGATGAAGTTAGAAAGCAGGTTTTCTATTACGACTTTGCAAGACAGAGAAAACACCACACCGTGGTCACTTCCTTAACCGAGTGGACTATTTCTGGGACTAATTACTTCTTGAACCAAAACGTTAAAAAAAAATAAAAAATGAACAGAATACGGCAATAAAATGAACAGCGATCCGATAACGAAAAATGAGCATTTTCACGGCAGTTATATTTTTATTTGAACTCCTATGAACGTTTCTCATAAACTTGAATAAATATTTCCGTATCGTTTTGAAGTTTGGTCGTTACTCCAACTGCAACTTTGTAACACTCCAGCCACTTTCCAGAACAAACTAACACTGTAGTCCTGATTATAACTCTAGTAGCATAGTATAGATGCAGAAACTACTGATTCACTAGAATTTCATCAAAGAATGAATAATTTTTCAGTATTTTTCTAGAGTTTAAACACAAAAGAAATTATCGCTAAATACTTCGAGTAACAACTCAACTCTGTGACATCCCGGCCACCACTCACACTCCAAATCGTACTGAATATATACGATGCAGGTGGGCAGCAGCAAGCTGGGCTACACCTCCCACTTTACCACTATTCATATCAGTAGCATAGCATGAAATGACAGCACTATTATGCCATATCCGTCCAGTTCGGCAGCTGCGAACTGGTATGTACTCTTGGTGTAACAAAAGCCTGGATTATGATCCGTGTCAGAAGTATTCTTAAATCAAATACATAGTTTTATTATTTTTTGTACTCGGATGAAAAAAAAAAATTATGCCAATGATAGTTTGTCTGAATCCTGCTGAAAATAAAAACTGCCTATTTTTTACATTTTTTTTATTTGAGTGATTCATTACTGGTAAGCCACTTTACGTCCAGAAATCTTAAAATAACATTTGTTTTTATTGTAGCTATTTGCTTTTACATAATATATAAAGCGATTTCTATGATGCTCACTTTTGACCTTTTGGGTAAATATTTAATATAATAGCTGAAAACAAATGGAGTTGCTACGGATAATTTTTCTTAAATATTACAACTTTTCAATATCAAAGTTTCACCCTACAACTACGAATAGTACTGCATTAACTATGTTCTACTGCAGCTTTCGAGGATATAAATAAAATATCTTCAAATTAAACCTTAAAAATTTCGACTACGCAAGTAATTATTACTTTGCTTTCGATTGGGCAGCGAAATTAACCCTTTGAGGCTTGGCTTACCTGGATCTTCAGGCAGGTGCGCTGGCTTCTACCCGTTGATTCAAGTTCCAGTGAGACTTCCATGAACTCAATCATACTCCGCAAAATGGAGATTAAAGTCGGCTTAGCGTAATCGGATTGCTTTCAACACCTGCAACACGATTCAGATCGAGTGACGAAGGCACGGTGTCTGCCTGCAGTTCCGGGCAAGTCAAGTACAGGGAGCTTAGCTTAGATGGACTCTGACGACGGAAGCGAACGTGCCCTTAGTCTACTGTTAAAAGATTGAATAAATATAACACATATGCATTTTTCTTGCTCTTAGGGAACAAACTGTGCAACTGTTACTCTAGTATTAGTGGGGCTAAGAGGAATACGTATTTGAAATTACATATAGAACTTCGGGCGGTGAAGTAATATACATAACTATCTATGTTATTTAACTATAGCTATAAGAGATGTATAGAAATATACACGTATTAGAATTGCAAATAATAAAAATTATGCTCTATGGTTAACTATCAAATGTTACTGGTGCAGCTGTATAGGAAATAGATATTAAAAATTGCGCATTGGATATTCCAAGCACTAAAATTCATCATAAATTGCGACTGTTATTGTTATTCTACTGCAACTGTATATAACACAAAAGAAACGAGAAAAACTACTATATGATCATTAGTATGCTTGATACATTGTTTTCAGGAAGTTTATACAAACATGCACATTAAAATATAAATATATGCATATGTTTGTTATCTTTATAAATATATCCGAACATACAAATCTTGCGCAAGAGACTCAGCACGTATTTATCAACAATCAATGCAACTGAAGCCGGACATAGGGTAGAATGTCCATTACATGGCCAATAGAACAGTTTTCAATTATACCATTAACAATTTATCTGTGTCACTTGTCATGCTATAGAGTTTCTACATTTTCTACCGGAACAGAAAGTAAAAACAATAATATTATGTGAATAGGAGAAGATATGATTGGTATGAAGTACTGATGATTCACATTTCTTGCTATTTTATATTATGACTAGTGGCCCGTGCCGTCATTATGAATGACGGCAAAAAATTAACACTTCACCAAAACCCCCGCCGTCTTTTGGGCTTCCTCATTTTTCCCCTATCTAATACTGAAGAAAAAGATTCCAAGGTACCCAACTTTTTTTTTCGCCTTTTGAAATCTGCATTTTCTCTTATCTTATTAGTTCTATTTTCCCCTGTCTAATACTGAAGGAAAAGATTGCAAGGTACCCAACTTTTTTTTTCGCCGAAGAAAAAGATTTCAATGTACCCCACTTTTTTTTACATTTTGAAATCTGAATTTCCTCCTATCTTATTCCCATAGAGCGTGACAGGAAAGATATAAATAAATAAATAAAAACACGCCGTGAATTATTATATAGTACTGATTACGAAACACATTTTATGCGCTTTGTTTATTTCTGTTCCTTTGTTGCAATCTTATTGAATAAATTCTAAGATTATGTGGTAGATATTAATTTCTATGAAGAAATAAATGTTTTTATTGTAAATTGAATCATTAATAAAATATTTTCCTCATTCGATTGTAAATTCTTCAGTCTTTCTTAATTTTGTACGCCAAAAATACGATATATTTTTAGAACTTAAACAAAGTTTCATATCATGCTCATATGATCTACGGCTTCCTCCATATTTTTCCAAGAACGTCAAGCACCTTATTTTAACAGATAGCACACACCCCGCCGTTCGCATCTTACCGTTTTGTGCATCTATTTCCCCATTTTTTTCTTTTATCTACGTCTTACGGGAAGAACGTGCCTTTATATATTCGTCCAACCATTCCATGCACAGCAAAGGAAATCTAAACGAGCGCTGTTTGAGCGAACATTAAAACTTTGAAACAGTCCCTAATAAGTATCATATCCTCAGAAAATGGCTGAAAATGCTCTTATTGTCATTGTGAAGTTGCTAACATCAACTCTTTGAAGTAAGTACCTCAAACGGCGAGCCACGAAATAGAGACATGAATTGTATTTGGCAGTTTCTAAACAGCCAATCCACCAGTGTTGGTTATTGCGGAAGCCCTTGATGACATTTTCCCTTGAGAGACACCTGGCAATTCCCTATGCCAATGGCAAATAACTACAGGCTATTTTAGTGTCTGTAGACGAGCAGTACAGTTTATGTAGGACGATATCCATTGGTGCAAGGTTCCATGCAATGGTGCTGGCTCTATACACCAAATTTAGGAGACGCCTACACGCGATGAGCATTCAGATCGATATTCTCGATCTCAACTGCCGTTCTGCATATGTTCATACAACTCATAAGCAATGATTTGCCCAAGACGCAGCTGATATTTTAAAGTTGGTAATAGTATTTCGAGACGAGCCAAACCAACGCCGATGTCTTACTTGTGATGCCGCTAGCACTCGTTTGAGACTATACTTCGAGTCAGACTAATTTGTAATGGCAGAAGTTTTACTTAGAACGCGGCTTACATATAACCGATAATAGCGTTATTCTATTGCGAAAGCAATTAAACTATCGGTATATAGTTTGTAAGTGAGAATTTGTGTGTGATATAACTGTTTTTTTTCGATAATTACACTTATACTAGGTAAATATCTCGAGAACCGCTGGCAAATTAAGAAAGGCTAATGTTGTGCCAGAACTGTGTTTCAAAACCAGCTGGAGTACAGTGTTACACATTACATATAATGTGCATTTTCTCGCAAATGAAATTTTATGAACCGACTACACTCTCGAAAAATCAGCAGCATTAACCCGATATCTACGAGTATATAGTTACCCTGAAATTTCCCCCTGTGTATGGCTATAACTTTTGCTTTACATGAAATGCAACTGATTTTTTTCTTGGGTAATATCCAACAAAATAACTGCTAATTAATTCTTACTGTTGGACCAACCCTCCTCTATTAAAAATATATACATCGACGACTGATTCTAATTCTACACTGAATCATATCAATGCGCTTTCTTAGAGGTACCACTACGATTTCTAGCACTGATGATTTGTATCTATTGCTCAGCAAATGGCAATGGTGCGTATTATCTACACACATTCTAGCATTCGAATTGCTTCTAGATCCTTGTTTATGCGTGCATAGCGAATGACTTCATGCAGCTATATGGAGACAGGATACGCCCTTAAGACTAGTCAATGATTATTGTTGTGTTTGTAATTTAGCAGAGCACTGAAAGTGTTATCGTCATCAAGATTTTTTCATGGGCGAGATAATGGCTGTTTTTTAGTTTAGGTGCAATAATGATGGGTAACAATTGGACATCTGTTTTCGCAATCATACGAATGGTTTGGCATTCAGGTAGTATCCTACAGGCAGTTTGCGACTATCACATTCCACATAACTTCAAGCGACATCACCGTAGAAAAGTCTTGTGAATTGTGGCTGCAGTGCAAAAATTTGCACTTATTATAGCTTTCGATCTTTAAGAATTCCAAGCTCATCTAATACATATATATTTTGCAAGTAAAGTCACGGAGGATATTAAGATTTGCAAGTCGGACTTAATTGTCGGCAGCCACTGGAATTGTCAATTATTACACAAATAGAAGTTCTAGTTTCCCCTGTACATTATTTAAGATTTTAGCTCAAGGAGTGGCCAAAAATTATATTTAAGTAACGATAATTAAATAATGGGAAATTTTAGTCAACTGAGAAATTTAATTCCAAATTTATATTCTGTGCCACAAAAGCACTCATCTTTAACAGTACCAGCGCCTCAGCATATAAGACGCAACAGACATGGCTATACTTGCTTATATGCAATGACGAACTTCTGATATTGAAAATTATTGTGCAGCTATTGTATCTCATCCTGTCGGTTCTCGCCATGCTGGAAACTACACGTTGTCCAATAATAAAGGTTTCTGCTCTTTAATAATTGTTTAGGACACTCTTCATCATCAAAATTTAAAAGAATTTTTGTAAACTGAATACATATTCCTCGCAGTGACAAGGGTGTTATCAGATAGCGTTTTTAATGTTAGCCACTAGGAGAGGCCTGAACTCTAGGCAATGTCTTCTCGCAAGGTTCGAGCATATTAGTCACACCATTGTCCCATATCTTGCAAGTCAAGTAAGCCGATCATTTTTATTTATCACTTAAAAACTCACAGACTTCTTTTTAACTCTGGCTTGAAATTCACAACTGTGCTTTGGTTTGTCAAAACTCCAATCAAACAATACATCGCACTGAAATAGTTTCAGCAGCATCTTTGTGGCATTAAAGGATAGAAACGTACGGAAATATTAATGCGCTTCCTTTCTACTCCTGGGCAATTGAACGTCGTGTAAATTGGAAGCATCGTCTGTCAGTTACAAATATTGCTTAATTGTGCTCAAATGTGACCCGCAAACGGTTGACTCTTGCGTTATTTCTGTTCTCTGAGTTTGACAGCATCGTCTGCAGTATACGACTCACCTTTGTGGCGAATAGCGAAAATGTAATTCAAAAGTTTAATGATATTGGCAGACACCCAGCATACCTCACCAATTATTATTGTTTCTAGATAGCCTTTCGGGGTTTTGAAATTGGTCATTTAGCTCTATCATAGGGAACCTTTTATTGATAAATTTCAGTCGCAAAGGGTTTAGAAGATTAGATTTAATCGATAGCTGACAGTAGATGGATCAACACGTCCATTCTCATAAAACAGCCGGGACTAACTCATCGGCCCTCTGTAAGTTATTGTCGTCATGTCAAATCATTTAGATACCTAAGGAAGGAAGAAAGAGTAAAAAGGCATGAAAAAATTATAACATTAAAAAATAGTCATGCGAGTAAACAGCCGACGTCCAGTGAAAAGCACGTCGAATATCATCTGCTGCTTCTATGTAAAGTTTGCCCATGAAAAATTGTATAGAACTCATTAGGATAGTATAACGACACTAAATACAATTATTTTGTCAAGAACACCAAGGAAAAAGAACGAAAAATTGTCAATTCGTATAGTGCTACGGAAGCGCACTTTCCGTATCAAAAGTTATACCTTTCACTAGTGACGGACAGCTAGCGATATAACTCTTTTTCCCATCAATTCTTCAAAATTTTTTTCATTTCTCTTTCAGAATTCTAACATATACTGATCATTATAAAAATTATAACAGGTACCAAGAGCAATATCATCAGATGTTGTAAAAATTATCTAAAGTTTCTACATGAAGCTCAATGTTAAGAAAATAGCATAGATATTTTCAAACCGTTTGATAAAATAAAATAAAAAATCCTCCTGATAGATTAATCCAGCTTTACACAGTCCTTCATATTTTTCAATTAATTTTTATTTCAAGTGTTGGACATACATGAATATTGGACACCTAGAATTAAAACATTTCAACCGATATTGAAAACTATATGAAACAGGTATAACCTATAATAACGAAGACTTCCTGTATACCAATAACTACACGCTTGATCATTGTAGCTATAGTGACCGGTGTGAAACAAAGAGTTGAGAAGAAATTTCTTACTATGAGCTCTGTCTGGCAGTGTCGAAGTCGTCGACAGCGAAGAGACAATTATGGAAACGTGCGTCTGCATATAAGGAGAGCACAACTTGGAAATGAGCAGGAGTTCAATCACCAGCATGACGTTATAAGGACTCCAGCCAATAAACAATAGCCATTATTTAAAGGGCACGATGACTTAGCCTGCGATTTTTATCGGGAACCAATTACCCTCTGTTCGGGATTTTCGTGTGCCATTAATTTTGTCTATCTTACGGCCTCAGATATCAAGAACTCGTTGATAAGAGTTCATCTAGAAAAGAAAAATTTCCTTCAGCGTCGCTGCGTGTGTCAGAGGAGCTTAGTACAAATCTGTGCAATGTTAGTGAGCATATGCACCAGGGTATCCTCCTAAGTCTGGCCATTTTTCTAATTTTTCCACTTGAGACACTTTAAAACGCAGCAGCAAAAACTCTTGGAAAATGTTGATTTTTTTTATCTTATTCAGCATATTAATTAAATTACTGATGTATGAATAGATTGCGATACTTCAGTGCACGCGTTCAACCTGGAATTATTGAGCGCGATTGATGTAACGCAGTATGAATTTGTTGCTAAGATTCTCTGCTGTTATTCACTTAGAAGCTACGCCAGTCTATATCAGTGAAACCATGCAGACAATTTTTCCATATTCCAAAAAATTTCATTTCATACTTCCAGCTTATGTAAGCTGTGGTTGAAAGAAAATTTTATTTGAAGAGTGGACACGAAAATTGTGAATGAACTTAAATGATCGGCAACCATTACGGCATCAACTGAGTGGTGACCTTCATTCTACTGTGTGTTCATACACTCTACCCTGAATCTACTATGAAAAATGCATTTATAATTTATTTATCAACACTTTAAAATAACTCGTGGCCTTGCGCAGCCATACATGGTGACAGGAAAAGACTGTTTCAGCGAAACAATTGTTTTCACTGCTAGCTCCGCTTCAAAAGAATTTTCAAATGCAACTTAAACATTCTACCTTGACACTGTCTTTGATTTATTTCAGGAACAACTGGTCAAATGTACATTTTATATCTTATCTACATCTGATATTAACCCAAAGACACCAAATACTTAACAGAGCAAGCAACAAGTAGACGTTGCAACGGTATTATACCATGGCTTACATATACTGTTTTAGTTATTATTTGATGAATTATTTCAAGCTCGAAGAACTATTCTAAACATGAATAAAAAACTCTCGTAGTTTTCAAAATTCAAGAGGTTATAATTTTACACTGAAAAGAAATATGTGACGTATCAAAATCATGGCTCGGTGGGCTGCTGAACAACTTGTCCATATAAAAAGCCTGTTGTATTAGCGGTATCAGCGATTTGGTAAATCCATCGAAACAAACAAATCTCATAAGCTATGCCTTGCCCGGAACTTTGGTCATGAGCCTTAATTCCTCTACTTTGAATCGAAGTTAATCCGTTGATCATTCCAAACCGATTGCCCTGGCGGCTCAATTCAAAGTCAATCCTATAGAGGACTGATTATTTGGCCGTCTCTTGAGATACTGGTCTGGGATTTACGCCCGCAGTAAAGGTCAAAATTAACACTCATTGCTGAAGTATTGGACACGAAAAAGCAAATAAGATTATCTTATGTCGATAGAACTGTCAAAACGATGATGATTTGTAAATAACAATATTCTGTTACGTATACTTAGTAATTTTAAAGCCTCAGAGATGTTCCTAACGATATTTCCCTAGGACTTCATCTTAAGTACGAGTAAAGAGTTGGATTTGAAAAGAATACTTGAGATGGGAATGATAGCACTGAACTTCATTGCATTGGAGAATATTAAATTTTATTCCTTAATAATATGAAACTTAAGGGAAGGAAAATAATAACAAGACGATCACAAGATAAGAGTCGCAATACTAGTTTCAAGCCTGCATTACTCTTGAAATTTTGTTTTCTATTGCAGCCACTGCTCTCTAAAGTATTTTCATTTTCTGGAGAAACAATTAAATTTATTTTGAAACATTCCGGTGAAATCCGAATATTTATTCACATCCCCAGTAGAATTTTTGGCCGCCCAAATGCTAACTCACGGGTTTAGCTTGTATGACGGTCCACAATTATTTTAGGGATGATATTTAAAAATCATAACATCAGTTGTTAATGACATTTTTCCACCACAATGCATTCAGTCTAACATGAATTTAAAGCTGTGTTCCTATTTTCACCCAAAAAGATAAAATCCTCGTAAAAATTGAAACATTCTAACTCAAGGCTTAGATATGCAATGGGACATTTGCCTGTTCAGGAGAAAAGAAGAAATAAAAATATTCCGCCTCAGGGCGTAGATATCTAATGGGACATAAGCCTCATAAGCAATTTGCTGTATATTTATCTAGAATTTTGCGAGCAAACCTATTCGAGGCATTCGCTTTGGTTGTACCAACACTAACTTTCATGCGGCAAGGAAGAAGAACATTTTCGCAAGAACATTCCAACCGAAAGGCCTTGGCATGAAGTTGGACTATCGCGCAGTGTGAGCTATCAATGACTTCAATTCTTATACCTGCTTTTTAGACTACTCTTCACCTAAAGGGTCCGCCGTAATTACCCCTTGAAGGAGAAGCCAAGCAGGTAGTTGGATATCATCAAGAGGCCCAGTGTTCTCATATAAGCATCATTACCGCGACAAATTATGAATAGCAGGCTTTTATCCAGGCTTATGGTGAGCATCATAACTTTATAAAATGATGCCCCGATGTTCTTTGGTTACTGAGGTAAGGAAACTATTATTCCAGAGAGCTATACCATAACTCTACCGCCTAGATCTAAATGGCCAAAATACAGATGAAGCAGGTGTTTACAAGCCGGTGCCACCATTTTGAAGTTGCTGCAAACTCTAACTAACACTAATAATGAAAGATAATGGCTAATGCCCAATAAGTAATAACAATAACCACTCGTCTCAGCGTAGCTGCAGGCAAGACTTGACCGTCAGGTGAAGAACCGGATGGTATTATTCTCCATGCTCGGCCTGCCAAAGGACTGGAACGGGCGAGTTACATCGAGCTTCACAGGACGGACTTGGGGCTGCGATGTAGCTGGAAAGAAGCCATGCTCCATCAATGGATTATTTTAGACTTGTGATAACGCCGTTGCTGCGAAAATGCACTACGAGAATGGAGAGAGACATTAAGCCATATGTTGTATAGGTACCAATCTTCCCGATAATATATGCACCATTTAATTGGCAATGATGTTCCTGGAAAAATGGCCGTGTTCCATGCACAGGTTATTTTTCTTGTTAAGCGACTTCGATGTGAGAAGCTACCTACGTGTAGAGACATTGACAATATGTTTAACTTTACACAGATTACTGTTGATGCATTGAGACTGTAAATTCACAAAATGGACACGACACTGCCCTTATAGCTGAGCAGTAATCATGTCGAATGTACGTATTATTTTGCTTACAACCCACAAAAGTACTCTAATCACAAATATTATAATCAAGAACCCTGCTTTATCCATATTAGTACTGCTGTATCTGATAGTAAATTCACAGAATGGACTCGACACTACCTGGAAAGAAGTCATGTCAGTTAAATGAATCATTTTGCCAGCTATGAACAATTACTGCTGGCAGTACTAGATATTCGTAGGATAGACTTGACGCAGCCATACGGCAGGAAAGAAACAATACTTTACGAGCAAGTTACTTATCTATCAGCAAAGTCTTCGGAGAGATAAATGCCCTGATCGTTACAGACAGACACATATGTAGATACGAATCCCCTGTTACACAAGTACCAATTAATTTTATAATACGCGGAGGATGGAACAAGCACTTTCCCAGCTGAAACAATAGCTATGCTCTTGAGCACATGATTTCATTGGAATAGTGTCCCCCTCAAGTGCAATAAGCTCAGTTATAAAATGAAGCATTCTACTTAGGAAAAAATGTGCCGCCGTGCAAGTATAACCAAAACCTCGGTGCTAAATTGTACTAACACTACGGGAGGATGAAGGCGGCCCTAGCTTACTGTATGTATACGTTCTGTGTACATTAATTCCCTTGTTAAGATGTGTTTGCTATAAGAATATACCAAGTTTCAAGGATAAATGGAAAATGGAATGGGTATTTCTTTAAAAAACACATTTTAAAGTGCCGGTGATTCAGCTATATTTAATAAAGTAGCAGCTATCACCTGCGGGCAACACGAGTAAGGACACAGACGGAGGTGACAGGAAATAAGGCCGGAGTACATAAGGCCGAAATAAATAAGGCCTGAGTAAACGAGACCGGAGTAAATAAAGCTGGAGAAAATAAGTCCGGAGTAAATAAGTTCGGAGTAAATGAGGCCCAAATAATAATTACTAGAGTAAATAAGGCGGAGTAAATAAGGTCGGAGTAAATAAGACCGGAGTAAGAAGGCCCAAATAATAATGGTTAGAGTAAATAAGGCCGAGTAAATAAGGTCAGAGTAAATAATTCCTAAACAATAATGGTTAGAGCAAACAAGGCCTGAGTAAATAAGGCCGGAGTAATAAGGCCGGAAGTGTGTAACCTCCGACCTTGTTTTATAATTGTAAGTGAGCCAAATGTTCACACTTCTAAATATAAACAGCACTGTAATAGAACTTCTGGGGAGGAGAAAATTCTGTTAGGGACTGAATTCATTGAATGGAGTCGGCACAGGAATAACTGAAAAGAAACCATGCGACGTGCAGATCTTGATACTACCAATAATGCCGGTACTGTGAAAATGCGCCAAAGTTTATAGCATAACACCAATACGTCATACTCGCCTTTATAAACTCATACAAGCGTCAATCCCTCAAGTAATGAAGAGAGGGACGTATTGCTTAGCATTATAAAAACTTTAAAACAGCAACGATACCAATGATATAAGTGAGACAAGCTAGCAGTGCTGCATATTAGACAAAATTGTATTTAGCCATACTAACAAAAAAAAAATTTTCGCAGAAGCAAGTTATGCACACTCAACTGATGCGTCTTATTTGAAATAGGCTATAATTTTGTGGAGAATCAGAGATAGCCAATGGCTATGAATGAAGTATTCCATTTGACTGGCATGAAAATTATTTTAAAGCAGCATTATGATACTAACATTGATTTTCATATTACTCACCACTGTGAGTTACGACTGGTAAAGTTTCAATAGTATCAATATAAGGCCGTCTGGATGATCTCTGCCGTATATTTATATAAAAATATGTATTAAATCGAAAGTTATACGGCCTATCAACAGTTTCTGAGTGGTAAAATATGGTATCCAAAACAAAATTTGAATAGACAAAAGCGTATAATAAACTTCAAACGTCAGATCTTTCTGCGGCAAACTCTGTTTTAAAAACCGGTATTACCCATTATGCAGTTTTGTAACCACAAATAAAGTATATCGACTAAAGAATCAAGTAAGTTAGTCTGCTGCTGTTATAGCTAATATTATTCTACTGACGATAAATGAACTTAAAAAAACAAGTTGTACTATGGAATAAAAACGATGAAGTCATTTACTGATTTACTAGCACAACTATGCCAATTTGCAGATATGAAAGTACTTCAAAAACGTCAAATTAAGAAGCAAAAACAACTCGAAACACGGGACTTTCATGTTATTACAGGAGCAGAAATTTTACAAAATTCTTAGAACATTTCAAAAAGCGCCGGCTGCAATACCGACTGGAAATATGGATGAATTGTCAGCTTGCAGGTGCGACTGCGAATATTACAGATTTTCTAATACTTCCAAAAGCCAAAGCCTCCAGAGTATAATAGCCAACAACTAGAAAGGATTACGTAACTTAGTAGCTTAGTAGTACCACTGTGGATATTTTACGTATATACACAGACTTCGACAAAAGAGCAATATAATCTAAACTGAAAACAGGTAAGTAAATAAGGAGCTTGCAGGTTCAACTGTAGACATTTTATAGGTTCAAAAAATAAATAGAAATCTTGCAAAACGCCCTGTTATAACGTCAACTAAAACCGGCTAATCTAGTAACTTAGTATCTTGCGAGTACAACTGGAGATATTTTACAGATGTTCAGCTAGAGACTTCGAAAAGCACCAGGTCGGAGGAGCACCTGTTGAAGGAAACCCTCGTCTTATAAGCCAAACGATCACATCTTCGCGTGACAGGGCAAGTAATATTTTTCAGAAGAGAGTTTGAAAGTAGAAACAGCGACGGTGTAGTCGGTCGTTGTTCTTTATGAAGCATGCCGAGTGTCTCGACTCGTTAGCGTATATCATCTCTTGATTTAAGATGAGCCCAAGCGTCGTACGCACTTCTCCTGACGAATGCCGCCATGCAGTGGAGAAAGAAAAGAAGCTGCCACACCGACTAGTACACTTGGCTGCACGCAGAACGATAATTTTTGGAGCTACATCCTTATAAGTTTCGCTCAATGGGTATGTAATGGATCTCTGGGAAGTTGACTTAGAGGTCTGCTTATAAGGCCTTGCGAAATGTGTCAATTAAAAACAGAAATAAAATAACTCATTTTAATCGGTAAATTCTGGCTAAGACTCTGAAAGTTAAGCTAAGTTGAATATGTAATTTATCTTGAAAGTTGACTTCGGGCTCAGCTTAGAAGTGGTTGCAAATGCGTTAGTTAAAAATAGTAATAAAATAACTCACTTTGATCAATAAATTCTATCTAAGGCTTTTTTGTGGGGTAAATAATGTTCAACATACGAGCTAGGGATAAGGAAAAGTTGACTCTGGAGTCGAGCTTAGAAGGGGTTACGAAATGTGTCAATTAAAAAAGTAATATAATAACTCACTCAGTCCATAAATTCTAACAAAGGCTTTCGAAACTTACGCTATAGAAAAATATAAGTTATTGATGCCGAGAAAGCTATAATATTAATCGCTTCCTGAGGATAGATATTGTCTTAACTTCAATATCCTCAACCGAAATTGCGTTAGTTCCCCTAAGGGTGAAACCCTCAGAATATAGAAATAGATAACAAGAAAGTTTAGCAATAGTGAGCCATCAAATCAAGTTATATTGATACAAAGATGGTCACAAATCCGTTCATCTTCATAGATCAAAATCGTAGAATTAAAAGTAACATTTTTATTACAATACGAGTTAGCTCATATAAAAGCACAATTTCCTATTGCATTAATTTGTGTCCTAAACACACAGACAATGTTGTTTTCAACGAGACCGTTATCATTATTGATGTTGCTATTATTTTATTATTATTATTTTCTATTAGAGCTACTATTATATGATACTATATGATAATTCTAGGATAACCATCGCCTGCACAACAGCGATGCACTAAGTGATACCGTCAAGGGAATAACTCAGTAACACCGATAGAGCCACGAAGAGTTATTGCATTATGGTACACTTTTCCAGAGCTGTTCTTCTTCTACAGATATTGAGAAAAATGGAACCCTTTTGAACTTTCAATGGCCTACCAGAATACTAAAGAAGACGTTGAACTTGAGCTTCGATTTAGTCATTAATAGAAGACCCTGAAAAACTGGGCAGTTCATGTCTTCAAACAGCACCCAAGTTATTTACTGTCCAGGTCGAGAATACAAGGGAAAAAAGTGCAAACATAACCCAAGCTTAAGAATGAGTCTGGAGAACCATGGAGGTCTCCACTCCAAATTTTATATTAGTTGCATGTGCATAGATTGTATAAGTACCATGCATACTACATGATCACGCATGAGTATCACGTGTTCAGCTAGTGGACCGCCACCAGTCCTTGTTCAAAAATCACGTACTGAGTTGCCATGAAAAGAATTATTTTCGTTTTTATTTAAAATTCACGTACACATACAATGTTTTTCTTAATGGAAGTGTCATCAGTAAAACGCATCACTAGCGAAAGTTGTCGATTTCCGTGAAATGGTTCATTAGGTATCAACTGCTGAAGAAGTCGGGGATTTATTTGCCGAAACGTCAAGACTTTTTACGTGAGACTTAATTAAGCATAATTAGCGTAAGGGGCCTCCTTTGAGAATGCATGCCATTCGAAGGAGTATTTTGCATGTTAAAATAGTGACTGATAAAGTGATGAATATTTGGGCAGGCAGAATATTGAGCGAGTTGAAGGTATGTCCAGGCTTGGGTTACGGAGGCCCAATCGACTGCTGTCAATAAACCAAAATGAACATACAATATCAATTCTGTGATGAATGGGAACAGCTGTTCTACAAAAAATTTTTTAAGGTTACGCAAATTTTGACAGTCAAGTCATAAACAAGCGAATTACTTGAACTAAAGTGATATTTTATTTATTGTTTTAAACTGTTCCCTATACTTATGTTTTTTACCTAATTTTGATTGAGTCATAGAGTTTTTGTAAATAGCCGGTTTTATCCTATTAAATATGTATATTACAGTTATTACACTTGAGATACATTCAACGGCGATTTTATTTTAGTCAACTTAGTATGAAGCATAGGAATAAAAGTTGCTTAATGAATTGTGCATACTACCTACATAGATAGACTGTGAATTACTTTCAGGTAATCTTTTCTTGACTTCCCTGAGCAAAGTCAATGTGCAGCCGAGAATCTCGTCGGCCAATTTGTGCGAAATCTAAACTGTTTGCGGACATGCAAGGCCTCTGTCTCTCATTTTTTCTATAAACTAGGGTACCTTTTCACTGAATTTGAACTTAACCTATTTTTGTCGGATATTGTTGAATAATCGGAACGTATAGAGGCTATCAAATTCGCTCTATTTATTGTACACACACGGCAGTAATTGGCACACGCAACACAAACACCATGTCATCCTCTCTACATTGCTGATTTGCCTATTTTGCGTAAATTCAACGCAAACAACATTATACCCACCCAGTACAGCAACGTTGCTCTCAAGTGCAACTCGCGAAATTGCGTCCATGCACCGTGCAGATATTTTGGACACCCCCATAAATTCATCTTATACGTATTTCATACTGGTTTTTCACCACGTAGCTAATACTGAAATTATATTAGTTCGAATAGGACTGAGCAATTTTTTTTTTTTTTTTGCGGGGGGGGGTATTTTATTGCGAACCTGTTATTCGCCTATTGACTGACAAAGAGTTAATTCTTGCTCAACGTTGAGCAATTTATTGTAATTATTTTATTATTTTCCCTACACATGTAAAAGATCATATGATGCGATACGTACATTATTGGTATTATGTCAATACGACTTTTCTCTTGCGGATGTGAATCACCTAATTTCATATCTTGTCAATTTTTTCATGTCGTTGAAAAATTATTTTGTGTCTCAGAATCACAGAGAGTAAAAAGATTATTCCTGCAGTCAGCTGCAATAAAACAAAAACAGTGCGTGCAGTATACGGTCAAGACCAAAGTTAGCATAGTTTCTATAAAATCTTGTGTTACTAAGTCCGCCAACTTTCTTTTGCCACACTTGGGAGCGATATTTGTTATGTTATTCTTACGGAAACTAAAGCCCAATTTGGAGTTAAGCGGGTGCACACTGTCATCCTTCTGCTTAACCCACGGGCACGTTGTCTGTAATACGCAACAAACAAGCTAAATCCCTTTTTGTAAACTTTTCTACACAACAAAAAAGGATTGCTTTATTTCTCAAACCTTTGTTGCTTAGATGCATGGATGCGTACTGTACCTGATGGATATAGTTTTATAGCTCATATGGTCACACTTTTAGTATCTCACCTGCGTTGCTGAAAACAGAGTCTTCCTGCATTTTTATTCCATCGCCTGTCTACACTTACTCGAAACTAACCCCTTCGAAATCAGCTCCCCGGCATTGGCCGTTAAGAAAAACAAAATATAGAGAATGGAGGCTTCCAAAGCCAAGGTTCTTGCATTGAACTGGTAGGTGCTAGAAGCTGACACCGCTTCTTATTTAGTAGGCATGTTAAGGTCCAGACTCCAAGTAACACTGCTGAGACGACGATGACTGCCTCGCAGCCTCGACGTATGTAATTACCAAGGCAAAATTAACCAAGTACCTCGTTGCATATATTACTTCAAGAGGCCCAATTAAAAAAGAAAAATGGCGAGAGCGCGGGAGTTAGCAGTTAGTCTGTTGAATTAGAGTCAAAATAGCAGTTTGTTGTTCATGAATGTCAACTGAGCTTTATGGCAAGGCTTCAAAAGTGCTTTGGTGTACGATAAGTACATCATAGGACCCCATTGGTTTATTTTAATGAAACCATGGATGAAGTTATATGTATACTATAATGAAGCCATAGAAGGATACATTGGATTATTTTGATGATGCTCTAAGCGAACATGTTCCGCTTTATTTTTAGGAAACAAAGAGTGGCTAAACCAGCTTGCGTTCACATGATGAGGTAGTCTGGCTAAATGAAACTGGAGAGCTTGTTATCCCACGTTACACTTACTTATAACGGAAAATTACTAGACGCCTGCTTTCTTTTCAGAATATTCTGTTTGAGAGATTGTTGTCCCACTTTGCACTCATTTAGAAACTAGAACGCTGCTAAATGCAGATTTTTTGAATATTTAGTTTAATCGAGGGTCATTCCATGTTACACTTTAATAGAATAGAAAATTGCGAAAGGTATTAATCAGAAATCTACCTTGGAGCTGGCCGATGCATAATAATACTCTTTTTGAGACCCGAGATCTACTAAAAGCAGAGTTTTAGATTAGTGTGTTCGAGAAATAAAGGACATGTTGCCTAACATCATTATTTTTTAAGAATGAGAATTTTTAAAAATGTTTAGAATAATCACATCTAGATCATGTAGTCCCACCTTACATAGAATGGACGCTTGTGCACCAATATACATTCACTCTCCGATAATATTATTATATGGTGCTGTTACAGAGATGTTGCATAAACTTGAAACTTATATGCACTAGATTATCAAGCCTAGACCCGAATTCTTTGGCAGCCCTAGAAGATAATTTACGGTTTTAACTTTAGAGCGGAGCAGAATTCTATTAGGGATATATTAAATAAGCGAGAGAGCCAATAATAACAAGGCCATCCTCTGTAATCGCATCCTCGTATCGTCACGCAGTGACGATACGACGTGCAAGTTGAACATCGGCTCAAGAGTTGAGTATTCAATTGTACAGTGTGGCCAAGGTCTCAGTTTGCATGAAATTGATGAACACTTCTAATGTGACTGTGTAAGTTTTCATGAATTTAACAGAAAGGTCGAGTGTTTACGGTACCTTTTTTCAGTAATATGTAACATACTGTGAAATATACTGCTGCATAAGGTCTCAGGTCCTTCATTTCGTTCGGAACTAATTTACGAATTGATGATTTGAAGGAGCACAGTTTTGCAAGCTAGTACAGCATTCGTTCCAGCATATTTACCGTTAGTATTTTCGAATATTTAATGAAATATCATTGTTCGATCGTATCTACTTACCTATTCTGACTTACTGTATGCACTTTCATAAAATGAACCGATTTCTACCAGGAAGTCAACAATAGAAGACAACGTCGCTCGTATAAATTTGATCTGAAAGTGATTAAATATCGTGTAGAATGTCATTGATTGCATCAGATCTCCACTTAGTGTGTGCCATTACAAATAAGCAAGGACTACTTTTGACAACAATTTCAGCATTAAGAGAGAGTGTCTTTCTCTGATACTTTAACCTCAGGTGAATTAGATTCATTTTAGCCTATAATAAAATATTATCGATAATACTCAGTTCCCTCTTAGTGTATGCATTTACTATAAGAACGGACCATCTGCTGGAAAGAATCCGACGACGCTTTAAACAGTCATTGAAGACCATCAGATTCAATTATAGCCTTCTATTACGCCCAGAATGATGGCGTTGGTTAGAAGTCTGGCTATATAATGGTAGAAAATTGAGGCCAGCTCATGCTTTACTCCCCATGGACAGCCGTTGTTTCCCGGGGCATTGCGTGTAGGAATATCATAAGCGCTAAAAGCTATGGGTTTCTTAGCACGAGAAGGCCCGACTTAGAGGAAATCTTATGGACCAGAGTCAAATGTTATCAATAACCGCGCCAGCAGTGCAGTTAAGACCCCTTAGAGGATAAGCTTGGTCATGCCTATATTGTGCGCCAAATTTTACAGGGGAGGATCCAGAGGGGCAATGTTCCTACGGCATCTCAAGCCTGCTAAAAAATGGGTTTTTACGCTAATCCAGTGAAATTCAAGAAGTATTGCCCTGTAAGTCAATCACTTTTATGAAGACCATTGGTGATTTATTGATTTTTTGTTTTGACTATCTACAATTTTAGTAAGCTTCAAGCATTGCTTAGTCTCAACCTATAGTCAGTCTATTCGTATTTTAGATAATACATTCATTTTAGCCGCACGGAAAGGATGTTTCAATGTTTTGCTATACAAATTTATGAACGGATAGTACTAAGCTGCATATGATGCAACCTAACTATAAATAACCAGGTAAAGTGGAAAATGGCTTCATCTGCGTTTTCGGAGTGCCCTTGAAGATAAGAAAAGAACATTTTTAGTTGATTAAAAATTTTTTTATATTCTTAACCTTACAATGCGGCAGCAAGCATTGAAGGATGGTATTGTTTGACCCTCATATAACTAGCCAAGCCCAACGTTGATTATTGTTTATTACGCAATGAGATTATGTTTTCGTCGGGTTTGTCTCTCTGTCTATCTGCCAGTCTGTTTCTTTGTTTGTCTGTCTTTCTGTCTGCCACCAAGATAACTCAAAATGTCATTGACGGATTTTGACGAAACTTGCAGGGATTGTTAGGCATGTTAGGAGGAACAGATGATAAACTTTTGGTGAAGAATCGTCCATCCATTTTTCATTTGTTTGTTTATCTGCATCATTTTTCTCAATGCCATAACTCAAAAAGGTATGGACGGATTTTTATGAAATTTGCATGGGTTGTTAGGTATATTACAGTGAGCAAATGACTAGATTTTTGTGCAAATCTGTTTGTTCGATCGCATGTTTATTGCTGTGTTTGATTTCATGCTTGCTAATGCAATAACTCAAAAAGTTTTGAATGAATCTTTATGAAACTTACAGGAATTGTTAGTGATGTTAAAAGACATGAATGCTTAAATTTTGGTGCAGATCGGTTGATTCGTTTCTATGTTGAGGTTGTGTTTGCCATATTGTTTGTTGCACAATAACTCAGAAAGTTTTGAACGGATCTTTATGAAATTTACTGGAGTTGTTTATCATGTTAAAAGGCAAAAACGGTTAAATTTTAGCACAGATCGGTTGATTTCTTTCTATGTTTGAGTTGTGTTTGTCATAATGTTTGTTACGCAATAACTCAAAAAGTTTTAAATTGATCTTTATGAAATTTGAAGGAGTTGTTAGAAATGTTGGAAGACATAAATGATTAAATTTTCGTGCAGATCGGTTGGCCCGTTTGTATGTTTGACTTATGTTTGTCATATTGGTTGTTAGCAGTATAATTCAAACAGTTATGCAAGGATCTTGAAAAAAAATTGTAAAAGCTGTTAATACTATTAAAAAGCACAAATAATCAAATTTTCTTAGATGATACAAAAGAAATCATGGTTTCAGAGTCAATTTGAATTTTTCGTTACCGTTGCTTTGCTTGGCGAAGGTATGCGCTCTCAGAGTGTTCTAGTTTTTATTGAAATTCGTGGCAATTGGTCCATTCACTACGGAATCCCGCACAAGCTTGGATGATAACATGGCAGTTCATATTACTTGCCATACTTTTGTATTGCTGTAGTAGGGGAACTGGCTTTCAAGGTAAAAAAAAAAAATCATACCACAAAAGAATTTTCTTATGTACCTACTGCATGTGTACATAATAAATTATACCTGCACCTGAGAATATAGATTAGTTCAATTGAATTGTTTTATGGAAAGAAAATATAGTCAGTCTTTGTATCTCAACTCCTATCTTGGTAACATCTAGTTCACACCTTAATATCAATAGAACGGGCATGGAAGATAATAGCCTCCTTTTTTTCATTAGAATAATTAACATTTATTGACGATTACGTTTACCGGTATGCAAAATAGTATCCTTCTTTATGTATCGTTAGAATAAGTGATATATTTTGACGATTACCGTTACGTCCCAGGTATAGAAAACAATATCCTTCTTTCAGCACCAGCACTCAAGCAATTTTTAATTTGTTCCTGGAGACGAGGCTAACAAAATGGTATCAATAAATCTTGATAAAATGAATTAGCCATCAGGTATCAATGTTGAACATACATATGTGGGAGTCAAATTGACAATATGCAGTAATATATAGTGGGAACTAATTCTTTTATTAACGTTACTCTTAGCTATGTGTCAAACGTCGATGAAATCGACAAGATAAAGTTGATAAACAAATAGCATCACAACTTTAGTGAAATGTTTCCAAAATAGTTTTAATAATGTCGAGTGTATAAATAATTGAAGAGAAGAATTGGTGCAAACACATGAAATTTGAATGTAATTCATTGAATCGAACTAAATTTCCTGTGCACATTCCTATTGCTCAGATTTGATAGTGCAAACATCTTGAACTACGGTATAATTTTATTTTCCTAATATACGTTTTTAAAAGTCTTTTCTAACCACAAAACTGTTATAACGACTTTTTACCCCAAAACACGTGAAACGATAAGCTGATATTTCCTGCTACATGTTTTCAGTTCCATATTCAGTGTGGGCAACGATTACGATTATTGGTCAGAGTGAACACTTGACCAGAGGCAGGACTTGGAAGAATCCAAGAAAAACTAACTAGGCAATTTTTTCAACAACCCAAACGGGTTATGATTTCGGTAAATGTGACCACTAATTGGTGCATAATCCGTTAGATGGACAATAAAAACATCTCAGTTCGATGCGTTCGTCACACAGGACAAAAACGTGTGGCATGCATGCTGTCTTGCTTCAGTGCTGCCACGCTCATTGCTGAGACACTTGAAGCTGTAAGTCCCATACGATGTGTCTCACATGCACTAGTATATTGTTAAAATAGTGTAGGGAAGAGAAGCAGGTGAATGATAATGATACAAAAGATGTGTAAGCAGTAACTCTGAGATAACATGAAGGCATTCTGTGCTCAAAAACGGTTATAACTAAAGAATTACGAAGTATATAAGTGAAGGTTTAATGATTCTTAATATATGACAATATAGTTCAACGCTCAGAATTTATATGCCTCCAAAATTGCCAATAAAAATCGAAAACCTCCTAATAATTACCCTAAATATTCCATGGAGGTGTTAAGCAACAAGGAATAACATTATTTTTTTTTCAATTAACTTATTCCTTGCGTACATTTAACACTGACTCGATGGACCTCTGCAAGTATTACTTCCCTAATCCCACTTTTTTTCAGGCGAATCTTTCGCACCATTCTTCGCACAAAAAGTGCAGTTGTGGGCTTGAATTCTTCCCCTCTAATCAATTTTAGAAATCTAAATCGGGCGTACTACTTCAACAGAAGTACGAGCTTTCTATCGATAGGGAGAGGCATTGTTTAATATCGTAAAACATCCGATTAGATCGCCATAATGCCTGGTGTCGTAACGATCGAATACGATGAGTTATGACCAGGATCGGCCGCCTCCAGACTTTGGTCGAGGCTCTTTTTCTGTAGCACGTAAGCTTTGCAATTGGACTAGAAAAATCAAATAAGATGCTGGTTATAATTGTTATTTCACTGTGTTTCCTGGTGTGTGCATTAGAGCTGGAAAACTGTTATCAGGAAGGCTTGATGATTATTATTATTTTCATTTTTAGAAGACATACACTTTGCGCTCAGACTAGAAAAAGCATGTATGATAACTGTGATTATTTTTTTAATGTGTTTCTAGCACCAGCACTGGAGTTTAAAAAAACATTATAAGCAAAGCGTGATTAATACTCTCTGTATTTTTAGTAGATATGCGCTTTGCACTCGGACTACAAAAAGGATTTGCTATGAACGTGATTATGTTCACTGTACTACTGCTAGAAAAATAATTTAAGATAAATTGGCTTATTTTATTCTATATATTTTCTAGCGTTCTACCCTCTCACAAGAAAAACCATGTCTGTAAAATATGTATGTTTACTTTTAAACTATTGAATGCTGTTCGGACGCTTTGCACTTGAGCTAGAATGGAGATTTGAAGTAAGCGTGCTCTTTTCCCTTCAAAACATTTTCTAGCTTCCTGACGCTTTGTACTAGGACTAGAAAAACCATAGACATATAGATGATTATTTTCAGATTGTTTACTGATATCTACGCATATGTCTAGACTACAATACTGTTCCGGGCCAACATTTTCACATCATACAGGAGCATACGGATGCTTTGTGGACGTGCTAGAAAAATAATGTACGAAAAAATGTCATCATTTCCTATACAATGAAAATGCTTTGTACTTGGGCTTGGAAATGACAGAAGGCGTATGCGATTATTTTTTGTAGGACGCACGCATTGCACTCGAGTAAAAAAATTATTGAGAAGCATATAATATTTCATCTATAATAGATTTCTATAGTCTATCTGCTGCACTTTCTATTAGAAACACTGCGATTATGTTTAAACTATTCATCACAGTAGGTACCTGCCGTCAAATTCGAAAATCTCTAGGTCATATACCTTGTGTGTGATTATATCTGTAAAGAATAGTTTATTTTCGCTGCACACATCATGCTCATTCTACTCACGTAATTTCATACAGTATATACCTATGGTACAATGAGAGAAGTTTCGTCAAAAAATCAGTAGCTCGTCCCATGCATGAACGGGAAGGCCTGCCACGTCATGAATGCTATCGCTCGTCCGTGGTCGGGGTCCTGGTTTTGGAACACCACTTCGGTCAATGTGTATTGCTGTACTTTTTATATATTTCCATGAACATTTGCCCAACATAGCGAAGTGTGGCAATAGACTCATCACACCAGAACCAAAAAGTCAGAAGTAGGTCTTTTGGATACGGGTAGTAATGAACAATTGAAATGTGCGACATGAATCGACACTACAGTATCAGTAAAACGCAAATTTCTGAAGCGTTTAAACTTGAAAAATAAAGCTGTATACTTGTTTGCGTTTCATGAAACATCCACCAGTTTCTGACAGGCTGAAAACACTATTCATCGTAAAATGTTAAATTGTTGTAACTCTATTTGGTTAAGGTAGTTCAGCTAGCCCATTTTAAGCGAAAAAACTAAATTCACTTATTTCCTTAACTTGTCCAGAATCTTCAGCGTTGAATCCACCTTTTCAATCGAGTTTCAGGCGTTGATTTGAAACCCATTACGCTCCAGGCGACCGAAAACTTAATCCACGATTTAGTTTTCTATTTTACTGATTTATTTTTTATAGGTTACATTTTTACAAAGCAGACCGCGGCGCGGCACCTCGGTTGTGAAGTTATAACTAGGAGTACTTGAGTTTTCCGTCGCACCAGAAAATAAATCAGCTTTTCATGTGTTAATTATTAAATAGCGTAAATGATCGTAAAACAAAACGTGATTTTGTTTGTATCCAGAATATAAAACTTCACTTGTTCACAAAGAAAAATCTTCGATAATTTTTCTTTTATCCAGTAAACAGAAACAAAATTTAGCATTGACAAAATAGCACTACAGTAGATTAGAAATTTGTGATTTATTTTCCTTTTGACTTCATAGATGCAAATTGCTTCGGGCGTTCAACTTCAACCGAAATCATTCCAAGAAAATGTACAGCTAAAAGAAATATGAATCAGTACCTCGTTAATCGAATTCTAGTCGTTCATGAGGGAACGCATAAGAAGCTATGTTGGGAGTCAAATGCCCAGACCAGCTGTGTATGGGAAATACGAGTGCACGAATTTTCTTTGGAAGCAAGTCCCTATTTTATATGCTCGTAAAATTTCGGTTAGAGCAACGATGTCATTGAGGAATGAGTTGTGCCAGTATTGGGTTTACCACAGCAGTTATTTGAAAATTCATACTTCTTTACTGGCGTAGACATATATGCATTTTTTTTTTGCCTACCAGGTTTGTCTCCGTATTTGAACGTTGGTATTAAGTCCTGAAAAATAACAATAATACGAGTTGAAAAATGTCAAACCACGTAAACCATACAAGTAGCATATAAGTTCTAAACTCACAAAAAAATTAAAAAAGAGCTGAAAATAAAAAGACTGTTTCGAAAGAAGTTCACAATCAAATAGGGGTTGGTTTTTCTAGACGCCCTAAATATATAACCACGGGGTTAATTTTCCCATATATACAGTCGAGACACACGTTAGGCCTACCCACCATTGACTCGCCATACTTATTATCGCAAGTGCTTTTCTAAGATTTGGAGCCCCTGCAAGTTATTGCTAAGGCATTCTTGAGTGAAAGGTAAGACAAACCGACACATGTCAGCATCATGGTAAGTACGATTGGAACCCTGTGGTATCGGTCCAACAACATTATATTTTTTATAGGTAGAATTATACTTCTGGATATGCCAGGTAATAGAGATGTTATCGCTCAATTTTTCTTAGTTAAAGCTGTGTTTGGCCCACGTTATTACCGACAAAAGCCATTGCACGGTTTCAAATGCTAGACCTGAAACTTCCTTAGTTGTCTTCTCAACGACCCACATTGGGGTTGATTAAGACATTTCGATGCGGTAGTGTGCGTGGAAGCACTGTGGATCAATTCCTTTATGTGAACATTTTTCGAATCTGGAAACCGTAAGTTTCTTTCATAGAATATACAGATACAAATGTGATTTCTTAATCCTCTCTCATTACCTGGTCAACAAAATAAGTGTGATGCTAAGCAAAGAAGATATTGTAGTATAAAGCACTACAGAGTTTTCGATGAATAACATAGGCGGTATGTGAATATCTTCCATTCATTCACAAAAATTAAACTCACTGCCCCGGAAAAAAGTTGAAAACTGAAAGTTTTATTACTTATAACTCTACCTAACTGAAAAGAAAGCAGTGTAATGCACATCGTGCCAGTAAGGAATTCATTGCTTTGTGACGAATTAGACGGTTCAGAAATGTCATAGTTCAATTTTCTAAAGGAATCCAAGTTTTCCTCGGTTGCTGATCCTATATGAAGAGGGTGCTGCGAGTGTATTCGTTTTATTGGAAATGATGAACTCGTTTCTGATTTCATGCAACGTCTTCAGAGCTTATATTTTGCACAAACTAAAAGCTTTAAAATACTACTGTAAAAACGATATTCTCAAAAGCATAAGAATTTAGATAGAAATGGCAAACGGTCCTATGATAAAATGCTTTTTGCTCTGTATGTTTTTCTATACAGAAGGATATTCTTTCGTAAGAAATGGTTCAGCTGCCGAAAATAAGCTTAAGTTAGTCTACTTATATTTATCTCTTACACGTATGAACAGATAGAAAACTAAGTTTGGCCAAAGATTTCACTTTGTTTGTTAACTCTGCATTAAACACTGAAAACTGAAAGCATTAATTCTAGCCGGATAATCTTGCTTGGTTGAAACGAAGTATTAAACGCATGCGCGATTGACCGACAAAATTAAAAACTCGACACCCGACTTTTCCAAAACTTCAGGCAGGTGCGCTGGTTTCTACTCTCTAAACTGAGTTAGATGTGTTGACCCCCAATCAATCACCCTTGAGACATAGAAAACTCAATATCGACTCAAGAGCAAAATGGGTCTCCCAGCTGGCTCACGTTAATTGGTTTTGTTATTAACACTTAATTGCAATCTGATTCAAAATGGCAGTACGAACGCTCCTAACTGAAATTCTGGATTAATCAAGACTCAATATATTAATTTGTTTCCCTGGCCAGTCGAACAGTATTCAACCGTTTGATAAGCATTCGTTAAATTGGAAAGACTATGAAGTTAGCTATTTTGTTCAAAATTGCAGTTTATTGGTAACAGAACAGAGCAATAATTCCCGGGTTACCCATTATTTTAGCAAAATTTAAAATATATCCCATATTTTCATTGTAATATGCAATGGCATTCGTATTCAGAGAAATGATTTCTTTGTCCATAACACAGTTTTCTATAATTTAATATTCTCCGTAGAAATTTTGATTGGGCAATCAATAACATTCACTCTGCAAGATCTATGGAAATATTGATGACGCAAAGACCTGGATAATTATCCTGTCAAACAATTAACGTTGTCCAATATTCTGTACGACATTCGGATAACGATATGCCATGGAAGTTACGCTTTGAAACATTCTAGAACGTAAAATATCCCGTCTGACATAAGGCGTTGTTATTCTGCAACGAGTATCATGTTAATGAACGGCTCTAACCCTGTAATATCCCGCAAAATATTGAGTAGATATTACGTAATAGCCCTAATCGTACAATATTCCGCATATTATTTGCTATTTACATCCATGAACAATAGCTGCATTAAAATCCAAGCAGCAAAATAATCTTCTTAATATTCAGAGCCCATTTAACGATTCAAAGAATTCAATAATAAATATATATTGAAGACCCTCCCTACAACTTCGAATTTACTCCCTGAAGGTAGGCCAGTTTAATGGTCTGAAAATCTTCTGCCAAATACATTTATCTTTCATGACTTTCCANTCTTCTTAATATTCAGAGCCCATTTAACAATTCAAAGAATTCAATAATAAATATATATTGAAGACCCTCCCTACAACTTCGAATTTACTCCCTGAAGGTAGGCCAGTTTAATGGTCTGAAAATCTTCTGCCAAATACATTTATCTTTCAGGACTTTCCAAAATACCTTCATTCTTAATTTTCCAAGGAGTTATCATATGCACGTAGTATATTCTAAATAACACAAAATCCATACAATGTCGAATGTAATATGCAATGGATTCAAGATTCCTAAGATAACTGCGGGATATAACAGTTGGCGTCTTATACTACCCTATATGATATTCAGTAAACACTATCTCGTATTATCTGGAATATAACATACAGTAGCTAATGCACAAGACTAGACTGGAGCTTCGAAAAAGAAACGTGCAGATGAGCTCATAGCAAAAGTATTTCAACAGCATGTCGGCATTTTTTTTCTGGTTTGGAGCCCTAATCATGCATGCAAATATGAATTCAGTTCATCTAAAATATGTTCTATTGGTTGCTTAACAAGTGGATGAAGCGCAAGTTTATACACAGTAACTTACGGACTTCGCGTTTCCAGTGTCTTGCAAAACAGACAACCTTAAGTACATAGATCAGATTGGAACAAAAGTTCTGTCTCTTTTCTTGTTGTTAAATGAAAATAAAGATTAAGTAAAACACAAAATTTTTTCAATTATCAACATATTTACAATTCTTATCACCATCTTCCAATAAGCTTTTTGATACCATCTTCATAGATTTTTTTTTTTTTTTTGTCTTGACTCAAAAAAGAAAACCAGCTTCATATCAACCTCTTTTCTTGAAGTAAAGCTTTGTCCTGATGAGTGATTCTGCAAGCTTCTAAAGAGATGAAAATCTGTTGGAGCCAAATCGGAAGAATATGGTGAGTGAGTGAAAATTTCCCAACCGAACT
>LQNS02276924.1:25420334-25471621 GCA_001587735.2 Parhyale hawaiensis | reverse complement strand
TTGTTCCAACCTAATCCTTGTAATTCCCTCATATGACCAAAATGGGATAAAATATCAATGATCTTTGGAAATTAATCCACAGTTATTAGATAAGCTATGATTTTTGTAGGATATGAAGGACTTAATCTTTACAATAACCGTCGTATGATATACACAACGGAGAGGAATTTATCTACCAAATGCTAAAGCGCCCCATTTTAAAATGTTTGTTCATTGACAAATATCATACACCAAATGTTAGACTTGATAATAATGTTTTTGAACACTTTGAAATTTTCAGTGAAATTAACAGTAAAATTTCGTTAGATATCATAGCCAAATTTTGAAGATAGTTAATAGTTAGCTTACCATAGTCTAAGGAAGTCCATTCTTTTAGTGAAAAAAAAATAGATATTATTGGAGCGTAAAGTCTTTATAGAAGTCCAAGGCGCCCAGTATAGCACAACTCTACTCTACAACATTGTGGCAAACACTGACTCCGAACAGACATTGGCCGCGGAGGGAGCGAACAAGTAGTAGAGCTTGACACAGTCGCCTATACGGCCTCGCAGTCGCTTTGCTACAACGAGCTGTCAACAGGGATCGCTCTGAAACTACGGCCATGAGTAGTCGAAGGAAAAAAAATGGCTACAATAATTACAGAAACGAACGATTATCATGAATTTATAATCTTCAAAAGATAAAATCAAATGCATTTAGATATGATTAGTAGAGATGAGAATGGTTTAAGATAAGAACTATAGCACTCTGAGAGCGCTTACATCCTCCAAGTAAGCCAATGTTAACAAAAAAAATTAAATTGGTCCTAAAAAAAGGGTTTCTCTTTCAATACCACCAACATTTGGTCGTTACTTTTGTGCCTCACGATATTAATAAAAGCTTCTGTAATTTTTTTGGAGACCTGTCTGTTACTTTTTGCGTAATATTCTGCCAAACAAATAGACAAAATTAGTCACAGACAAACGGATAACCCAACCATCACTGAACTTTGGTCACTTGCTCTATAGTAAAAATTCTAACAAATAATGAAAATTTTTTTATAAAGATCGGTTCATAACTTTTTGAGTTGTCTTACGGAGAATAAAGAGGTAAACAAACAAACGGTTGAACGGATCTTCACCGAAATTTAATTATTTGTTACTCCAAACACACCTGACTACCACTGTAAATTTCGTGAAGATCCGTTTATAATTTTTTTGTGACAGGCTGACAAACGAATGGACAAACAGACAGATAAAGGAAAAAAACTTGATTGAAACATGTCCTCCATGACCGCGGCAATCATAATAGTAAATAAAGTAGGACGAGTAATGTGTGGAAAACTGTAAAGTAAGTTTTTCTTTAACAATGAAAAGATCGCTAGAGGAAACTCATGCATGTGTGTCTGCCTGCACACACACATATATATATATAGTATATCTGTATTATATTTATTCTATGTACATATGCTTGTGGCTTTTCTTTATTAGCAGTTTCGAATTTTTCGTCTGAGTTGTCATCGTTAAGTTGTGAAGCGCAGCTCTATTTGGAAAGAGGTGACACCGCTGGACTTAGAAGTCATTAGGGATGACCACAACACGACCTCGATAGCGGGGTTTCAAGATGCAGTCCACATATTAAGTGTGCTGCTAACTGCACCCATTATTTATATCAATTCGACACGAGTACATCGTTAATGAAGATCAGTGCACTATTGCCGACAGTCGGCCTGTTAAATGATAGAAAATGATCGTCAACCTCGAGGAACACGATATGAACATCAGAGTTTTCTAGCAGCTACGGTCTATATGAGACTTTGTAGGCACTTTATAATAATCAGAGCCAAAATGGTACATAATTTGTAAGCGGCACTTGTCTTTATTTTTTACTGCATTGTTGCTGCTTTTTGTCGTAGTGGAGGAATCAGTCAGAAGACGCAATCATTCCAGCTGTATCTCTAATTTTTTATCATTTTATGTTGAGACGTTTTCAATCATTTGCAACAGAACTTACGTACTAGTATATACATACGTATGTGTGTGTGCCTGAGTGGACAGTTCATTGTTTCCCAGCTAAAGAATGCACATAAGCACATAAGTTTCTAGTAGTATGTAGGTGTTTACTCAAATGCCATTATATTTCTACCGTAGACAGAGCAGAACACGCAACCATTCCACTGTTGCCTTAAAATTGCTTTACACATTATATCGTAAGAACGTCCGTGGCAGTTCTCTTGTTAGTCTTTTGGATAGTGCCACATGAACACAAGCTTAGCAAAGTAATTTTTAACCAGCGTGACTTTGCCCCATTACTGATATTATTTTTTATTTAATGTATGACCTTGTAAAACACTCGAAGGACGCAAATACGCAGCAATTTTTAAACAGTTTTAAACATTTTATAGCTAAAACGTGTGTGATCACTTGTAACTGAAGCTGAAACGGTTACCCATATTGCTATTTCTGCTCAACATAAACTTTCCCATTCTCATCAAAAATATTTTCCGTTTAATTGCAATTGCAGACGTGAAGATGTATCTGCAAGCAAGTTAGTAAATCTTTCTCAGCTGATTTTCCACAATTGCTGTTGTCGATCGCTGTCAAATAACTGTTAGGCAGTAAAACCCATCAATGATTTTTACAATCTTTAGCGAAGTTCATTATTTACCAATATAGTGGTCAAGTGTGCTTCTGGAGTGTAATGTAGTGCACTTCCGGACTCTTTGGATGGTAACAGAATTCTTTATGCATACTACAGAAAATATTCTCAAATGACACGTTGCAATAATGTTAGGTGTGTTACATTCTGTCGTCTTGCAATTCACGTTTGGAAATTGACTTGATCGATTTTAAATAGGTACAGAACATCTCATCAGTGTTGAATCACTTTTAGTAGGATGCGTTTTCGGTTTTTATTGTTTGTATGTTTGTAAGAGTTTTAAATGTAACCAGAGAACAATAAAGGTCTGTCGAATGATGTGCCAAGAATTTTCATTCTTCTATACAGTAATCGATAATTACGCTGATACGACATCTCTTACAATGAAGCTGTGACCGTCGAAAACTGCTCCGCAAATACCCCTATTAAACCATGTAAACAACACCCAGATGAGATAAATTTCCTTTTTTTCACTTCTGCAAAGGGCAGTTTGGATATTTCTGTTGAAAACATGAGCTGCTTAACCCATACTATTGAATCAGCAGAGCAACACCCAAGTAAGACACTTGATAATTTTTTTTTCTTTCTCCTGTAAGGCAATGGAAACACAATTGTCGAAAACGTGCACTTCTATACCTCTTGAAAAAAAAAATCCTCTGATATAATCAATGAACAACTTTCCTTAATAGACAAATTTCATTACGGCAGTGAAAACGTTTTTCTTTCTTGGACACAACAACCTAACCAATATTTTTAACGTATTTTATACAGCGCTTAAGAGGTTTGTGCTTAGAAGCGTTGCAGGCTGCGGCGGCGTATCTGGAGATGTATAACGTTTCACGAGAGCGTGAAAAATGGAGACCGCTTTACTAAACAAACAGAGGGAGCCTTTCAAGAGGACCTTGCCCGTCCGACCACCTCTCAGCATCCATTACCGGGACCATCGATAACCCAGTGATAATCTTACAGCCTCTCGATGCTCTTGAAACTTAGGTGTTCTTGTTGAAATTCAGCAGTTTTTTCAAGCAGTTTCAGCTGCTCTGAAAATATTATAATTATGCTACCAAATGAGCCGTACGACATCGCCCCATTATTTGATATTATATTTTCCGGATTGTACTTCATTTATTACTGGTGTTAATTGGCATTATCATTATTATCAATATTGCCTCTTCCAATGTGGTTATGTTTTTGTCGTGCTTGTTTCTTATTCCGTTTGTCTGTCACCAAAATAACTCAAAAAGTTATCGATGGATCCCTGTGAAATTTACAGGGATTGTCAGGCATGTTAGGTGAAGGTGAAGATCCGTTCAACAGTTTGTTTGTCTGCTTCTTTTTGTTAGTATAGTAACTGAAAATGTTATGGACGGATTTTCATGAAATTTACATGAGTTATAAGACATATTGCAAAGAGAAAATGAAAATATTTTGTGATGTTAGTTCGTTTCTTTATCAATGTGTTTAATTTTATTCTTGTCAGCCAAATAACTCAAAAAGTAATGGATGGATCTTCATAAATTTAAAGAAATTGTTCTAGATATTAAAAGATAAAAAGACTGAATTTTAGTGATGATTACTTTGCCTGTTTGTGTGACTAATGTTTGTCAAAATGTTTGTCAGCAATATAAAGCAAAAAGTTCTCGATGAATCTTAAAAACAATACAGAAGCTGTTATAATTATATATTAAAAGGTTAAAATAATCAAATTTTGGAACTGATAAAAGGAAACTATAGTTTCAGAACCCCTTTAAATTTTTCGTTAACTTTGCTCTGCTTGGCGAAGGTATGCGCTCTCAGAGTGCTCTAGTTATTAATACTACTTGTGAGTTATTTATATACACACATGTGTGCATATGTGTGTGTACATATATACATTTTTATGTATATATTTTAGATCCGGGCAGATGAGTGGTATCATCAGGCAAGAAATATATACCATGGCACATTTCTTATAAATTTCATTGGGATATTTTTTATCATATCTCTTTTACAGATCAAATTTAGCTTAATATACTGTAATAGGTTGAAAGCTGAATTACCATAAAAAGTAAAATTGACTGAATTCCACATGCAAGGCATTACGTATATCATCATGCGTATATCATCATACGAATATCATCATACGTATATCATCATACGTATATCATCATACGTATATCATCATACGTATATCATCATACGTATATCATCATACGTATATCACCATGCGTATATCATCATACGTATATCATCATACGTATATCATCATACGTATATCATCATACGTATATCATCATAGGTATATCATCATACCAAGACCACCTTGTTGGATGATGATGCCAACTTGGATCCGCAATAAAATCTGAACCTATGTTTCACGCAACACTAAGTGCAGAAAATGCTACTAGTAGTGTTAATATGAAAGTTTTGCTGTTTCAACACGAACATAATTATTCTGCTGTATTTCGCAGTGACACGAATTTTTTCTCCATAGTGTCGGTAACTGTAATTGTTGCTGAGTGTTATAGCACATATAATAATGCCTTCTTGTGATGCTCTTCTTGAAACTGTTTTGTTGTCGCCATTACTGCCAGCTTCAAAGTAACCTTTGTGTTTGTATAGTTCACTGATATTTTTTTCTGTATCAACAGTTTATTTTGAACTCGAAGTGAGAAAGAGAGGGACAATAGTGAGAGCATTACTTTCGCGTCATCTTTCTTAGTACAATGATAACTTGAAGAAATCGAAAGGTATGATGCAATGAAGAAGAAAATAAAAGAAAGATTCGCATTATCAAACGATCTTCGTTCTTTCGTCTTAGTAAGCTCAACAAAATATGAATCAGGAGGAGGTTAGATGGAATATGTAAATAGCTAGCTTCTTAGAAGAAACATTTCAGTCCGTATCATGAGTGATGACGCCATGGTTCAATCTCCCTGCCCATACCCTGATCAACGCTGAAGATAAAAGAACAGGAATATGTTGTATGTTTGTGCACCAACCAAGTGGTTGAATAATTTGTTAATTACCATCCAAGGAAAATGATATTTCACTAAATTTAGTACAGCAGCCTAAAGATAGTAATGGTGCCAGTCTATGTATGTACACTGCAACTGAAGACAATAAATCTTAGAACAAATAAATGAGATTGAATTAGCTATCCCAGGCAAACGCCGATTTACTGGATATGAAAACTCAACCAAAATTTACAAGCCATGGCAGTCACGACACGAGGAGCGTAAATAAGTATAATAAATTCAAAACCAGAAATAAGTTTGACTCAACTGTCTCAGGGAGTTGTTGATTTACCGAACACTGCAGTTGAGCTTATAGGTACGAACGTTGGAAGTCATGCCATAAAGCCGATAAGTAAATAAAACGAATTATAGAAAATAAACAAGAATTGATATTAGCTGTCCCAGGGAAATGTCAATCACCGATTTCAACAGATCAACTTATAGTTTCGAGCAATACCAGCCATAGCAGCAGAAGAGTTACTGAATGTGAGTAATTTTAGACCGGATATAGGAGCTTAAGATCATGCATCAACCTGATCTTTCATGATGAATGACTGGCGTGAATGCGCAAATGAGCTTGAAACGGAAACCACGCTCCCCTAAAGAGGATTACTAAGTAGCCATTAGCGTTTTTCTGCGCACGTAAAGGATTGAGTGACTACCTTGCATAACTTCGTAGTATATTTGTGAGGCCCCACGCATTTCCATCTTCCTTTGCACTTCCGAATAAAATAGGGGCTTGTGTTTATCAACAAGCTGCCATATATTGAGAATTTTAGCTACTGTCAGCGGAAAAGAAGAGTATTCATTTTTCTACTCCTAAATCTGCAATGCTGAAAAATATGTACAAATATGCATTCATCCTGCGCTTTAGAATGCTTTGAATCCAAACTAATGTTCATTGCAATTGGTATAACGCTTATAATACGAACAGATTTTATAGAACGTGTTATGTCGGTGAGTTTACTAGTTGAATTTTATACTTTGTCGTTTTACATATTTGGAAATTGTTCTCTGATTTATGCTTCCTATACTATTTTGCAAATTACAGCAATGGCTTCTATACTAATGTTTATGTGCAACTTACAAAGATAATCTTCATAATACAGGAGCACTTTTATAAGGATGTAATTTTGCCAGACAAAACGTAGTAGTAGACCTGACGCATTTGGACTCTACTTTTCTTCTCTCAAATTAAGCTCATGAGTGAGCCATGAGAGCGCAAAGTTTTTATACCCGTTACTTGCGGCGAAAAGGGTTGTCAGATGAATTTCCACGGTCGCCGTTACATTTTGTGGTTAGGAACCAGTTGAAATTTGATTAGCATGACTAATCCACTCGATTACCTAGGCTCTCTTTCATCATGAATTTGTGTTCAGCAGCAATAAGAGGTTTGGTAGTATACATAATATATGGGTGCAATTAAAGATTTCTAATAAATAAGCTTGGTATATACAAATGCAATAATAAAATATAACATAATAATTTATTACTGTGTGATTCATAAGTATTGTGTACTTACTTGATTACAAGTAATAAAAGTGAAACAAGAAAAGCTTTGAAGTTTTAATTAAGCCTGTGAACGAATTACGCGAGCATGTTACTTAAAAAGTGTGTATTTGAATTGTAGCAATTAGGTATTAACTGATCAACTTTCACGGAAGGACAACGACTACAAGTTACAATAGCTTTATACATTCGAAAACGTTCTGCTTTGCCGATTCTCCATTCACTGTTTCAACATGCGTCTAGTTGTCGATTGCATACATAGGGGAAATAAAAAAATCCTATTTGTGTCTCTATACAGTAGAAAACTACAGCCTTTAGTGTCATTTGCCTTACAGCCGCAATTAGGCACAAGCCGTGTTCTAACGTACGGAGTTGTCAACAAACAAGCAGGATATTATCCACAGCCCAGTTTGGAGAGACGATAGGTAACTGTGATTAATAACTTGAGGAAACCAAAATCACTTAACTTGTAATACATTACTGTCAAATTGCAGCCCACTTGCCAATGGTAATTATTGTCACTACAGTGCCTTTGGGCCGATGATTCATCGCACATAGTCTGAACTGTGCTTACTCTGATCAATGATCATACATGGTTTTATTTTATTTCCCAATGAGAGTCCTTGGTCCTATTGTTTACCTACGTGGAAAAAAATGTTATTGGTCAATTGTAAACTGTTAACGAAGGGAAGTTGAAAACAACCAACAGATACGGTACTAGCCTCGCAATCTGCACCTAAACTAGGCACATGTGGAGTGTGTTCGAAGCGTTGCGATAGTTCTATACATGATGGGATATGTGCCCACCGTGAACTTTAATTTTGACGAAGAAACATTATTTACCTCATTACTTCTAACGGTGTTAAGCTTCGTGACGGTGAAAACGCCCACAAACAGCCTCCGTGGTCATTATTCCCCGCCCACCAGGTATACATCATAAATTATACACCAGTTAAATTGTATAACTATTTTATATTAAAATTTGGCCGGTGACAAATCGCACATGAGCACAAAAGCACAGCTAACAAAGATATTATTTCCCTCCCAACACCCACCCAGCTTGTGTCGATGACGAATTTGATTTGGAGTCCAGCCCTAAGAACTAGGAAGAAGGTAATGGCTGTACAGGCACCGTGAAACGAGGGTGTGGAGATCAGGCCACAGAACGATGGTCGGGGGAGACCCCAATAGGGTATAGGCCCATCACATTTGCCACGATAACTACAAAAAGGAATGGTAGTGACGGATTTAGTAACGCTATACGTCAGTTGCCGGAGCTCTCTCAGTGGCGAAAGAAGTGTTGCTCGCCCTAGAAACTGGGATTTTAAAGTGTAAAGGATGCACAGAGTGTAATGTTTGAAGGAAAATGTTCTTCTAAAGAAGTGTTCCTCGGCACTCAAGAAATCGGAGTTTAAAAGTTAAAAGTGATGCACCGAGTACTATGTTTGTAGTAAAATGTTAACAATAATAAAAAAGTTCAGTGTGTTTTGCTGTATAGTCTAAGTTACTCTAAGAAATAGTATCGAAATTATCTCATAACGAAGCCAAGTGTTAATGAGGATATTGAGATTATAGATTAGAAATTGCACGTCCTGTGCGGTATTACATTATTGACTTCATGAACTACTACATCGCTGTGTTTTGTTTCTTGTTAGCTAATCTAACTCACTGACCTTACAAAGGTATTTTTAGTGGCGTAAGTTATGTTTTCGGAGTTTAGATGATGGTAGTGTCGTACAAATTATACTGTTCGTAGAAAAGTTTGTTCGCAATAAATAAATTACATTCCTGCTTTGTGTATCTCAAATTACTACCAAAACTTCTCTCTCTCTCTCTTCGCCCCACAAACTAAAGTCTAAGAGTTATGAATGCTGTAAAATATACATTCTGTGTGATAAAGTAATGATAAGCAGTTCTTTTTATAATAACGTCTTTTCTTCATTTGTTAGATCACGAATCCCAATATGTACAATTGCTGAAACTCTCTCAGTAATGTAAAAATAAAATAACAAGTACTTCGCTCGCAAAAGTGAAAATTGTAAAAAATTTAGTAACTTAATACATCATTTTTAACGATTAGTGTATTTGATCTGCACTCTATCAATATGGTATATAGTGTGTATGCAGAAAAATAATGGATATTCCCACGGGCGAAAAAAAAAATACTTGCATAATGTCCTATGAGCTAAAGTCTAAATGAAAATAATATTAGGCAAATTAATGTAATCTACTGTTAATTGCACGTTGCCATATTCCAGTGTTGACTTTCATAGCAATTTTGATTGATTTTGTAAAGCATTTCAATGAAAAAACATGTTTTGCTCCATCATTGTAATTTCTTACAAAGAATCATTAATATATGTGCAAAAGTTTTCAGTTTGTCTTAGTGATTGTTTTCCTCTTCTTCAAAATTTCTACGCTAATGTATTTTTATGAATTTGTACGAAAGTTGTTTCAACTAATATTTCGCATATCGATATGGAGCCACTAATTTTATAGATTTTAACGGACTAACGTTTAGATACTGTTTTGCAAATTTTGATGCATGGTTTTTAATTTTTTTCCACTTTTCTTCCTCAAGATTGCAAAAATAAGCAGAGTGCAGCAATTCAGTCGAGCAAGAAAATGAGTTGAATCAAGATTCTTACTTTTTTACTATATGGAAACTGTTAGCAAAAGTACGAAACGAACCTTTGTTAGGTGTTGTTTTGCTTATAAATCGTAGGTGAAGTGTTGACAGCAAAGGAAGTCATAATTGTAATCTAGTCCATTTAATCGGAAGTTTGAGCAATTATAAAGACCTGGTAACAAACAGCGTAGTGAATGATGGAAATCATTGGGGCAAAAAACCTGCTTGTATCAACAGTCCTTTAAATTTTTGTTTGAAAGCGAGTCTTATTTACCCTGAAATAAATTTTGATGCAAACTAATTATAGTTTCATTCTAGGTTATAACCATCGCAAGTTAACCATGATCTGTTAGTTAGCAATGCTTAAGTTAGCCTTAACTTAGCTTATACATGCACTGCCCATTAATTCGGCTTAATTTGTAGTGCTATTTCTGAGATAAACAAAAGCTTATTTCGAGAGGCAATGGGTTAATATCTGCTATGCAATGAAAAAATATATATGAAATAATAGCTACATTGCAAAAAATTGGTAAAAATTCAACTGAAAGTCTGTATCGTGTTCCAATTAATAGGGAAATATGTCAACATCGCTAATTAATTGTGTTAAAATAAAAAATTTGCTGGAATATTTACTACAGTGTAATGAAATAGTAGTAAGATCCAATATATTTTGTAGCATTATACCGCAGGTAAACATAAAGTGCAGATCATGTTCTATAACTTGTCTACAACATACAGCGTTAATTTCATCTTCTTCGTGGCCTCTAGCTTCAAGTGGACCTGTTTAAATGCCTCTCAAACAGACGCATTGCACAAACATCTCAGTTGATATTGGCTAGAATTGATGACATCTTGAAACCGAGGTTGGAGTGCAGTACTTACATTTTCGAACAACAGTTTCATGAACGTTTAGAGGCTCTCGTGCTCGTTATTCCTGGGTTAAAATGCCCTAATGGACAATAGCGATACCATAAGTAAGAGCTCGTTTGAAAGACTCTCTTAAGTTAGGCTAACGAGCAATCTGTGAGACCTCAAAGACCTTTCATGTACAAACTCAGTCCGATAACGTCACTCGCACATGCAAGCTTCGCTTCAGCCTGTGAATATTGACTTTTGCCTCCGAGCAAACACTAACGTAACATGTCTTCTGTAATATTAGCCTTGGTTTAGAACTCATTGTGAGCTAAGCATTCTTAAAACCATAATAATTCGACAGGACGGTAGATATTTATTTCATTTACACATATATGTCCTAAATTTTTCTTGACGTCGATCCAAACAGTGATTTTCTGATGAGAACTCTAATGCTGCGCTGAGCTTTTAGGATAAACTGAATCTTCTTTGTGAGCAGCGAACGTGCATGTAATATCAGTCTAATGGCATAGCGTTATAGCTAGTAAATGTTGAATTCTCTAAGTACGTTTATTTTCTCAACAAAAATCAACAGTAATAATGTTTTTCTCAGTTCACGCAAATTGTCAAATTTCTTAGCCGAAAGTTTAGAACGCATGGGGCGCCAAGGCCCTTATAAAGTATTGTGCATGCCCCATACCGATGCACCTGGATAAAAAAGTACATCCAGTAGTTAAAACTCTTTTAAAAAACTACATCCCATGCTGATACACAATGCTATTTAAAAATGAGACGCATAGAGTATGTCAGCACTGGTGAAGAAAAAGAAATAACCGAATATAAAATGAAGTAAAGACGTGTATGTTGGAATTAAAGGACATAAATATGGTGCATGCAGTAGCCGAAGCTTTGAAAAAATGTGGTAATACGTGCTGCACCTAAAACTTTTGTTTTTATGTAATGTTGTCCAAGCTGACCAGCCGAAGGTCTTAAAAATATGGTGCATGCGGCATGTCAAAGCTCTTGTAACAAAAATATGAAGTGCGGAACATGCAATAGGCACAGCTTTAGTAAAAAGTGGTGCATGCAGGTTAATTTAACTTGCTCAACGCATGAGCGGTTGAGCTGCATTGGATCGAAGACTCGAGACGCTTGCCCAGCAGGTTTAATATTAAGTCGTTGTTTTAAATGGAAACCGCTCTATTTGGTAGTCTCCAACAATTTGGAGAATACTTATAACCCCAAAACCTGTTAAAGGGTAATAAGTAAGAACAGGATTATATCTAAAAACTTAATTGATTCAATTGTATCCCTACGTAGGAATTTTGATCATCCCCGGTGCACATTGCGGAGCTCGGAGAGAAAATAATCGTGGTTTTTACTTTGAAGAAAATGCTCACTGGCGCTCATTATTCAAGAATTTCAGATTGTAAAGAACGCGATCTGCGCAACGTCACGCTCGTAATCGGCAACATTAGACTACTAATTACTGATTTTCTGATACAAATAACTTACTACAGAAATTATAATTTCTAATTGGAAATATTTATACGTTCACCGGCTGTTGTCAAGAATTTTGTTGGCGCTATCTTCACCTGATCAAAACGACGTCTTTTGGTGAGGTGTACCAGAAGGACCTGGGAAGTTGTAAGGAAGCAGTACATGACGGCCTTTTCTTGTTCATATAAATCACTTTTAGGAATTCGCAATCTTCGTCTGTATTATTTTTTTACGTTTTAATATACAGAAAGAGGAAATGCTCGGAGGGGTAGAACGGCTCAATACATGTCGTTCATTATGAAATTTCCGTCATGGAACGTCAACAGGATTCCATTTAAGCGTGTTTTTATATTTATGTTTTTAGGTACAAAAGCTGCAGATGAATGTAACCGAGTAAGCAATGTGGGCACAATAGTATTTCCCTCAAAGTCGTAACTTACAAGTTATGTCCCGTTATTAAATATAAATCATGTGACCAAAGCCAAAAATTACTATTTCTATCTTCAGTCCGATAATAATAATAAGTAAAATGCACAATATTATTTTCTTCAAACCGTAACCTAATTTGAAACTGAATTTTCGGTGCTAAATAGATAATGGAGAGAAACAACAATTGCTCCCCGTATCATAACTTGTTGGACAACAGCAAAAACACCTCAACGGTACAAGAGCTAAAGTCTCCTTACTAAATTTTATCCGCATCTACACAGGATTTCTTATCAACCCTCTCGAGTTGTTTAGTGCTTAGCAATTTTTCTCTTAAACAAGCATTTCTTGCTGGTCTTGTACGGCACCCGACGTCAGTTGAGCAAGCTTCTGAGGGAAAGTTAAAAGTTCATATAGTGCGGGTAGTCCTTGTTAGCGATGTCTTTTCGCCGCACTGATATTCCTAGCTTCAGCCCAATTAGGCTGCTTAAAATAATCGCCCTTAAATCTCCGGGAAGAACATGAATGTTTATTTTACATATATATACATATTGAAGACAATTAAGTTATATCTTAGTTTTATATTCGTATATATACAGTATATAAATATATTCTATATACACACAAATATAATGGTGCACCAGGTTGTCAAAACTATGTGAGTATAGCATCCGGCAAAAAATTTGATGAATTTCGATCAGTTTCAGATTTCAAATTCTTGGAGCCCAGCTCTTACACGCTCAATTCTGATAAGGAATAACTGTTCAATGAAGATTAGTTTTTAGGATAGGGTTTTAATGTATAATTATTCTGTATTTTACTGGTATGCTTGAATAAATGTTTTCCACTATTTTATAAATTAATTTTACCTTTGGCAAAGAAATAGTTCTTAAAGAAAAGGTTAAAACAAACAAAATCAATTAAACTTCTTATATTAATGATAAAAAAACCTATCTCTTTCACTGAATCCTACATAATTAGTATTATAACAGTTCGCTGAAAACTAATAGCTAAATTTTTATATTAAAATTTAACACAATTTAAAGAAAAAGTAGGTAATGGAATGAGGAACTCGGCTAGGTAACGCAATAGAAACGAAAGTTTCCCAATGGTCTACGTACACTCCCTGATTCCTTATGGATCTTTATCAAAACTAAATCATAAGTTCTTCGTGGCATTCCAAGCAGTCCCTGCAAATTTTGTGAAGAACCCTCCAAAATGTTTTGAATTATGTCGCTAACAGACAAAGAGAAAGAAAGAAAGAACGAAAAAGCATTTATTTCCTCCTATATGGATGCAGTGCTCAACAAATCAGGGTGCAGCACCCTGAAGTATTCAGGGCGCTGGCAAGTAGACAAACATACTGACAGTTTATCCTCAAAATATTATCACCCGTTCCTCGTGACGTTCGTAACAGTTCCTGTTAATTTCATAATAATGATCCATTGATAACTTTTGAATAACGTAGCTAACAGATAGAAGACAGACAGATAAAGAGACAAACGGACTGGTGGATCATCACCATGATTTATTCATCTGTTTTTTCGTGACATTGCTAACAGTTCCTGTAAGTTTCATAAATAACGGTACATAACTTTTTGAACCATGTTACTAACAGGCAGATACATAACGCAATTAACGTAACTGCCTTGGCGGAGGTAATAAATACTTACTACGTAGCGATGCTGCAAAAAGCAATTCGTAAAGAGTAATTTCATGAGCTACGCGCAGCAATTTACCAAGTGATTAGCATCCAAAGAAAACATCAGGCGTAGTATCTCTGTTGCTGTGGAAAAATATATTAATTAGCCCTTCTGTATCAAACTACAGGAACAACAGATAGACCTTGCCTATTGAATATTGTTAATAACTCCATGTACTACTTAAAATAAATTGTTGTTCACACATCTCTACTTTTTCATTTAGACGTGATTATTGCTGAGTTTCATCTAAAGGAAATTCAGAAATGACAATTAGTTCCGGAGGAAAATAAAAATTGTTTGTTGCAACTTCTTTGTCTCTCTATAGAAGTAGTACTAGATAATAAGCAATAAACTTCCAAATGTATTTAGATTGTTCAATAATATTTTTCTTTTCACCATTTGAAGGCAAGGGAAGTAAAGAGAGGTAAGGGAAGTAAAGTCAAATCATCTTTGTTACGATAGTCCTAGTTAGAAAATTATAGGCAAGCAGCTCACATCAGCTGGTCAGACACAAAATATCCACTTTGCAGTAAACTAATTTATGTATGTCTGGCCACCAAAACAACACTTAGAATATAAATTAAATTCCACTTTTTCAATAAATCGTAGTTAATTATGATCTTTAAACAGTAAGATAATGGTTAATAATTTTCATTAATCTCTTCAATTTAATTAGATACTCAGAATTTACCCATCCATCACCGGAAGAAAAAAATTTACTAATGTTAATGAATTCATGCAAGTTAGTTATATATTTAGTATGAACTCTTCCATCACCAAAATAGTAAATTACTGTGTAACTTAATACCTACTCTTATAACATCAAAAAATAAATTACTGATAGTAATTAATACCTACTAGTTAGTTTAATCTCAACTATTGACCGTTCATCGAGTAACGAAGCACTAACAATGTCAATTAATCTCCACATATCAATTTTCTAATAAATATTAATGATTTCAACGCTAAAAATTCAATAGCCTAAATAATTTCTGCTGGTATTTTGTTAGTCGTTAGCGAAGATCTTCTTCAGTAAGCAATAATTGAGTACGTACCGTTTTTACATAACTATTTCCTACTCTTTGCTTAGAAACGAAAATTCTATGTACTTTTATTGCTAAATTGCAGTACGGTTTTCCATCATCATATGAAGACATTTTCCTTAGAGTATTTCCTACTCTTTTCTTGATGTTGCATCATTGGCTTTCACCATCACATTGTTAGAGCTTCTATAGCTGTATCTTCCAAGATGCATGAGCATTTGAAACAACGGTAATGCTTCGAAATGCGAAAGATTGATTTGGTCGCAATAGTTTCTATCCCACAGTGCCTATTATCCTCTAGAGGGGACAAACGTACCTATATAACGCTGCTAGTTCAAAGAAAAACTATATCCTACTCGGGCGATGTAGGGTTAACGTAATGCCGTCTCTACATATCATCTATAGTGAACGTTTATAGCAATGCTTTTTATAAAATAGCCGTAGTTTTACTTAGTGTCAACAGTATCATTTATTACAGCTCTCTACGAGCTTAAGATCATTAGACAGGGCCCTTTAATCTATTAAAAGTCATAGCAACATGAGCATGTTGCTCATGGCCACAATCAATGGACAAGTCCAGTTACTGCAGATGAAAGTGATCACTTTCACTACACGAGCTCCTCCATTAGCATATTGAGATTCACTGAAGGCTTGATTAGTGACCTCTTAACTCAATTAGAATAATTAATAGTCCAGCAAAAAGTTAAAAATGGAAGGTATTTCTTGCGGTAGAGCTGACTTAGCCCAGCAATATCCCAAATAGGTAGATATAAATTTCCGCAGGCAAAACACATTTTAAAATGTGACAAAATACCCTGATGGCGTGCTGCAAAGTTAAAAAAAACACCTCACGGGTTTTATGAGCCTGTAGATAATTAGATTATTTGGAAAGAAGTTAAAATTGAAAGCCATTACATCATATTAGTGATGGAATAATCGAATTTACTGCATTTATGCTCACGAATTCAGCTGAACTAAAGTGATTCTTTGTGTTAAGGTGATCCTTTGCGTTAAGGTGATTCTTTGTGTTAAGTTGAATATATATACAATATGTAACTAGAGCACTCTGAGAGCGCATACCTCCACCAAGCGAGGCAACGGTAGCAAAAAATTCAAATTGGCTCTGAAACCATAATTTTCTTTGCATAAACTCCAAAATCTGTTCATTTGTGCCTTTTGATAGTAATAACAGCATGTGCAATTTTCTTGAAGATCCGTTCTTAACTTTATGAGTTATACTGCTAACAAACGTTATGACAAACATGAGTCAAACATACAAACGAACAAACCGATCTGCAAAAAAATTTAATAATTTATGTGATTGAACATTACTAACAATCCCTATGAATTTCATAGAGATCCAGGCATTATTTTTTGAGTTATTGGGCTAACAAGCAGAAAATTAAAAACAGTGACAAACGAACAAACGTATCATTACCAAAATCTGGCCATTCACTCTTTGTTATATACCTAACAACTCATGTTAATTTCATCAAAATCCATTCATAACTTTTTGAGTTATGGCATTGAGAAAAATGAGGCAAGCAAGTAAACAAGCAAACTGATGGACATATCTTCACCAAAAGTTAATCACCTATTCCTCCTAACATACCTAATATTCCCTGTAAATTTCATCCAAACCGGTTCATAACTTTTTGAGTTATCTTGGTGACAGACAGACAAATAGTCAAACAGATAGACAGACAAACACGACGAAAACATAACCTCCTTGGCGGAGGTAATTAGATTTTCCCGTTTCAGGCAATGAATAAAAGTATTCCAGTTAATTGTCGTTCGTCCCTCAGCGAAACCTACTGTAGTAATTTTCCACAAAAAAACTGTGTGCTAAAAGTTTCTCTAGGTACTAGTAAACAGACGATAAATAATCTAAAAATATTTTGTAGGACATTCCTTGCTGTTATTTGGTTGAAATTAGGAAATGGAACATTAGGCAGTAGAATTAAATTGGCAGTATTATTTTCATGATGAAACTCTCACGTAAACTCTATAAAATAGCTTTATTTCTTGTAAAAACAATTATAAATTATTTTGCAAATAACAGCACCAGTTGTGGGAAATCGTAAACATTCTTTCACCAGAAAGAGTGACTGCCCTGTAAAATTATCGATATTATTTCACGAGAAAAGGACTTTTATTCAAAATTTTCAGCCTTGTTTTACAATGAACTTACGGAATCCAATTCGATTTTCTTTCCATACCTCACCCGCTCTAACTTCAGCCACCAAAAACTCTCTTAGAAAGATAGATAGAGGTTTATTTGCCAATTCTCTTTTATTAGAAATGGAGTCCGAATTAGAGTTAACTTCGTTAACTCCCCTGTCCTCGCAACCATCAGCAGCCACCGGCGAAATTCTCTAGTCCATCCGATAAAAAATTATACTTTGTGCTACGTGACCGGGATGGCAAAAATAAAATGAACCGCCCAGTGATATTTCTTATTTCTTCAGGAATCCGTAATTAATCCACTTTGGTTGAGTCTGAAAACATCTACTGTATGGAACAGAGTTATCCGAACTCAGGGCGGATACGCAAAGCACCTTGTGCATTGTTCAGCTGCAAATGGAAGTTAAACGCCTATGAAAATCTCACACGCAGTTGGCAATTTGCAATTACAGAAATGTTTTGATGTATTTATGTCTCTGAAACTCGAGGCAGCAGCTAAAGTAATCAGTAAAAATTGATTGCAATAGTTGTTGATTTTATGCAGTCAATTCACAGATGAATTATTAGTACTCGAAAAAATTTTAGCAGAAGAAAATGACAACGGCCATGTCAAAAAATGCAAAAGTTGGGCGGTTTTCTCATCATTTACTCTTTCTAATTTTACACCAAATTTCCAAATTTGATTTTTTGAACAATATGACCTACTCATTAGACGATCAGTCTCGGCTGGCGGGAAGGCAGTGCATGAACCGAGAATATCTTGTACTATACGGGGCACAGCTTTTGTGAGTAGGGCTACAGTTGTACAGCAAAGACGAGACCCAAAAAGCAACTTTTAATCCACAGAACATTGGAGGCGCGATTACATACCAGAAAAAAATGGTAAATGATCGGTAAATTACTTTTACACATTCCACAGCAATATATTTTGTACGTCTTTTGATTTCCGGAAAGTTAATATGAAAAAGGCAGAAACTCAGATTTTCCACGTAAAAAACATGCGAGTGATTTTTACCCTCGTTAACCCACCCTTGCAATTAGTAATCCAACTCATAGTTGAACAGCCTCATTTTGAAGGCTTAATGCACAGTTCGCAGCCAGTACATATATAAATATATATTTAACAGAATTTAGGAGGAATCACCCAACATTGGTAATGCAGTGCTAGTATCCCCATACTTATTTTATTTTTATCAGTTTGTGATAGCTTCTGTTTGGAAAATTATTGTTATCATTATTATCATCTTTATTATCATTAACATTTACTACCTCTACTTAGAAGGTTATGTTTTTGTCTGTCTCTTAATCTCTCTGTCACCAAGATAACTCAAAAAGCTATGGGTAAACTTTAATGAGTTTACAGAGAATGTTAGGTATGTTAGGAGGAGCAGATGATTAACTTTCGATGAAGATGCGTTCAACAGCTTGTTCGTCTACATTTTTTCTTTGTAACATAACACAAAAAGCTTCTAACGAATCTTCAAGAAATATATCCGAATGATTAGGAATGGAACTAGAAGCAAATGACAAATTTTTGTGATGAACTGTAGGTCCGTTTGTCTGTTTGCCTCTATATTTTCTTATGGATGGTTGTCAGTAACATGAGCAAAAAGTTTTAAGCGGATCTTCATGTAATTTTCAGGAATTGTTAGATATGTTAAAAGGCACAAATAATCAAATATTGGTGATGATCCGTTGGTCTGATTGCTTGTTTGACCATTTGTTTGCCCTATCGTTTGTCAGAATGCAGTTTAGGAAATTTTTGACGGATAGTCAATAAACTTACAGGAGCTGTTCGGGATGCCAAGAGGCACATCTAACAAAATTTTGGTGATGATCATATAAATTTCTTGATTCTGGACTTGTAAAATTTTTTTTTTTCTTTGCCAATACACTGCTTGGCGGAAGTTTGCGTACTCAGTGTTTCCCTAGTTTATACACTTATTATTATTAATATTTTTGTTTTAATGAATAATTTATTGCTATCATTATCGTCATTTTTATAAGCGTTGTGACCATTATCAACCATGTTATTTTTTACTGCTATTCTTATTTCTATTCTTAGTTTTCTTCTTCTTCTTGTTATTATGATGATTTTTTATTGTTATTTATAGAACATCATCATTATCTTTATTATCTTCACGGAAACTACATTATTCATATTCGTCATAACAAATAATCTCTTCACTAACATCGAAATTCATACAGGAATTTTCAATAGCTTCGACTCACCACTGGCGATGCCATCAATAATCTTTACTGCAATAGGCAACTCACTACTTTTCCTCAGTAAAATATGATAATGATGTCTGCAGATACCACCAGCCTGATGAGAAGGGGAAAACAGTGTGCAAAAAAAATCCACGTATGCACAGTATCCTTAACTGTCTCGATCCCATCTATTTTGAGTCCAACGAGAAAAAAATTATAACAACTGAAAGATTGATACAGTTTGCATAATTTTCTTTATTTATGACCATCTACCCTGGAATTATTTCAAAAGTAACAAAGGTATAAATTCACACCGCCAGGAAGTCATAGATTTGGCCATCGCAGCTGCAGCAAGCAATTTTCCCCTTAATATACCAAAATTAAAGAGCATGCTGTAATATCAAAGCAAACATAGAATAATGAATGAGGTTGTGGTCATTTTGTATGGGAGCTGAGTACCATTGGCTTACAAAATGCATCGGCAGTACGTAGGAAACGTTCAAATCAGTAGATAATTTTGCGTCATGTTTTAAATCCGGACAATTTATGAAGATCGACTGGAGTAACTGCCAGAAATTGAATGGTACAGAAGACGCAAGTGTTATTCAACGCTAGAAAATTTTAATTCATATAAAGTACTGTGCGTCTAATATATTGCTGAGAGAAGAAATGAGGCATAATTTTTCTCCAATAAATATTTGCAAAGAACTGAATTCATTGTAGATGAGGAGCAGAAGCTGAAGTCAAAAATTAATTTTAGAAAGAACTGCTTACGTCATTAATTATTTACTCAACGGAAATTAAAAAAAAAAAAACACGTGAATTTGTGCCACAAATCCACCCAGCATTTTCAGTAGAATTACATTAAACCAAATCGTTGGCAACTTTTATTTACTTACTTACTCTTTCACAGAGGGCTCATGGTTTTTTGACGGATACTTTAGAACTGCATCCAAGCACTCGTAAGAGTTCATCAATTCATTCTACTTAGCTTGATTCCATGACTGCCAGTCGAGAAGCAATGAATGAACTTTTTTTCACGAAGAGTTGAGTGAGTGTGGAAGGCATCGGAGTGGCTGAGCACAGGGCAATATTCTCTGCGAGTCAATGATTAAGCGACGAATGAAGGGAGGCTTCCTCTCCGGTTATGAGAATCGTAAACTGGCCGATCCAGCACAAGGATTGGAGGCGTAACAATAAGACCAGTGTGGGCTCTCTAGAACACGCACCGAGTCGCCCCTTCTGTCCACTAACTCTTCACAAGTCGACTATAGGTCACCACGGCAACACAGAACCTATCCCATAGGCTTCCTTTGGTCTAATCAATATCGATTTGCCACAATCATATCGTGCTTAGTCCAACAGGTTATGCATCTATTTCCATGGGCGTGGTCTGTGCCCCCGAGCAAGCACAGTAAGGATAGCCGCAGCAGTGAAGAAAGAGTCTGCATAGAAAATCTCAATCGCAATGTAGCCAACTCTATATAACATACTCACTCTGAAGTGATCACATTACGTCCATAAGGTCAAACATCAATGTGATGCGAAGCGCCAATTTCAAAAAATAAACGAGCCGTTGTTATTAGATGCTCTCATCCTGTGAACTCTCATCATGAAGGTGAAGGTGTGGGAGGTGCCCCCTTAAAAAGAGTAGGGGGGTTTCATCCCCGGTGTGTAGTGAAGCTGTGTGAGACAATGTTCCATTGAAAATGTTGTAGTGTGGTATGTTCTCGTATAAGTTCCGAACTGAGGCTGCGCATTCGCTCTTGGCTCTAACAAGGCAAGCTCTCCTTTAGATTTGGAAGAGGAAAATCCTTGCGAAAACGAGTCCATTTGAATCCATTTTGGTTCAACACTCCTCGAAAGATAGCAGTGAGCTTCTCTTAGGAAGTTTGAGTCCCTTTACAAGAGTCGGACGCAGGGGCGCGACTTTGCGAGCCTCGAATTCAAATAGTTGCAGTAAACCTGCGTAATTGGTCGAAGGGGCTTGTCGCAGGCAGCTCGGCATACGGCTCCACTCAAATGAGGTGAGGCGGTCGACCCAGAGAGTGCGGCCTCTGCGTCTCTGAGTGCAGACCTTCAGCAGCCACCAGCCCGGCAGGACAACTAACCTCTTGCTCACTATCCCTCTTTCTCTTTCACTTTTTTCATCACTTTCGTTGTGTGAGTGCTGGCTTGGCTGCAGTTGCTGCAGCTTCACAACGCCTCCAACACAGACAGACTGCCCGCCTGCCTGTAGAACATAGTTCTTCACTCCTTCAACAGTCGTACGTTGTTGTTCTTGTGATCGTTCTTTGAGGTGTAAGAGCTCTGAGAAGATCGGTGCCCTTGAAGATGAGACGGCCATCGTCACTGTGACTGCTGACCCAAGGTTATTGTTCCACTGCACCGGCTTTTAAAATCAGGTGAGAATCGGTAAATTAATTTTGAAAACAGTGGTGCAAATTGTGTCACAGGTAGTTTCTTCGTTAGGAAACTTTCTTCCGGTCGTTGTTCGTTCTACACGTGGAATATCGTTCAAACTATAGCCTTCTGAGCTCAGCATCCTACACAATTTACTAATTATTTGCAAGGGATGGCATTTATTTTCGTGAATGTAAGGCGATATTTTAAGATTTTTGGGTGAGTAATTCAGACACGTTGCAACAGTCACATTGATGCACTACAGCAACTCATTGGCATAGAGCGCAATACTTATGCGGCTTATTTCTGATGAGGGAAGCTGGGAATAAAATGAAACGACGACCGCTTCTTGTAGATCCTGCCACAGTGCCGCGTAGAGCAGTCCCGACATTGGATGAAGTGACCGTCGTCATCTTGTAACTCAAGTAACACCAAACTAGGTGCATTTTTCGCTTGAAAGTCACTGCAAGCATGCGTAGCGGTTCTTGAACGATGTTTTTATCTATTTTTCTGGTGAAAATTCCGCGGTCTAAGTGAGAAAAGTGTGTCGCAAAGAAGAGGTTTACACTGAGTTACGAGGAGCAATCAAAGATGGCGGCGCCCTGTAGCGTAGCGTAAAATGGCGAGGGCGAGACACTCGGCAAACCGGTCTGGCCAGGCCGCACGCCGGCGAGCTCTCTGTGTGTGTATATATTTCGTCAGCTGATACCAGAATACTTGCCACATGATATTCTAGGTTAGATTAACCGTTTTCAATTCCGTATGCAAGAGCAACGGGCGTAATTGGGTCGAACTGCGTTCATTTCTTGCTTGTGAAGTTCAGCTGGATGCTGCCGGCAGTGGCATAGCGGATCCGCCGGGCGTAGAAATGCTTCGCTCGATCGCCGCTCGCTGTACGATACTGTTTAGCACACGATATTTGATGTATATTATAATTTTAAAAGCGCTAACCGTTGTCGGCAAAATGCTTTTTACAACTGTTTCTGTAATATTTAAAATTCTGAACTCTTTCAAATGTGTGCATTTCTCTAAATAATATAAAATGCCAACCGTGTTTTGCTCCATTATACAGGTAATTTTCAGTTTTCAATATTTGGATCGAACTGCCGCACATATGAGTCCAGATCATTTAAATACATAGGTCATTCGTTTCATGAACTAACACCAATAAAGTCTATGCAGGTACGTTTTTTACATTTTGTTCACAATTATCTATTATTTTCGATATTCAATGCCCTTTTGTGAAAAATTTGAATGTTTTACTAGCAGGCTTATTCGGACTACCGCTATAGCTAAGATTTGTCTTTCAATCTCGTTAAATCAATTTAATATATATTGGCATCGGCATCCTCAAGTTGAACACCAACGCAGCAACTGCATGTATGCTACTCAACAAAAAATATACTCAAGTAACATAAGCAAGCTGACTTTTTTTGTAAAATGATGATTGTTTATTACGAAACTGTAGACATAAGCAATTACAATCCAGTTAAATAATTGTCTACTAGCTACCCTGTCAATGGCAAACTGAGAGGATGTGACTGTTAAAACACTGGATATCTTGAGCCATCATTTTCTTAATGATTAACAAATATGTTCAAGGTAAAATTCAGATGTGTTTCGCTTTGGTTGGAATACCTTTTACTCCTAACTATACTTTATATTAGTTACAGTATTTTTTCTAGGATAGATATGTTTTTATGATTATCCGGTTACAGAAGACTGATTTGTGTGGAGAGGATTCAACTCTTATAATCGTTTCTGTGTTGCATATGAAAAATTTCGATCTGTGTGACATCCATATCTCTGGTCAAATTTAATTTAATTGATTAATTAAATTTAATTTAATTAATTAAATTTAATTATCCATTATTACACGCCCGCTCCATTTAAGAACAATACTAATAGTGCTTGTCTTGAGAGAAATACTTTGATAATTCATGGATTTGTTCTTAGTGCTAGGTTTAAGAGAACTGTTTTCGTTGATAATTGATGGATTAGTTCTTCTATCATTGCCCAAGGTAAGTTGAAAATTGTGACTTGACTGTTTTAATGCGGTGTTGTCTCTTCGTCTTTCAAGCATGCTTGTTTTGAAATTATGTACTTTGGCCTTGTTCCAGTCACTTTTATTTGAAATTATCACGCTGAAAACATTTGCCTTTTATTGTTGCCCCATTAGCTCCAATGTGTTGATAAATTTTGTGACGCAGAATATTTTGTTCTGTTGCAAGAAATAACACTTCACAGCGTCTTACCTTTCGATAGAAAAAAGTCTATAGTCAACTTCATTTTTTCAGCTTAAAGTTATCGTTACTGAGCCTAGTAAAAGCGTTTTCAAAATGTCCATACTCAGCTTGGTGCAAGTTACCAAGCAGTTTTAAATATGCAAATGAAATAGAAGAAACAAGGTTATATAAATATTCATGTATTATGCTATGAATGATGGCAATTGATGCAATCATTCTTAATGACCATACAATATATATGTCATAATCTCAATGAAGGACACACGTTTGTAGTTAAGTATATACGAAAACTCGAAAAGTCAATAAGACAACTTTTTTTAGCTATTGCAGTTATATTTTGACACTGTTTTTATTAGAAGCGATGTCAAACTTAGTGAATGCTCAATATCTGAAAATAAGTTTGATCGCACAAAAGTTTCACTTCGTTCAAATGCACCAAACCTAATAAAATATTGTGTATACATGTATCCTGCCGTATAATTATTTTTGTTATAGCTTAGCAAGCAATACATCTTCCATCTTGTTTGCCTAGCGTCGGTAATATATTGAACAAATAGAATATAAAATATTAGAGAAAGCTTGTTGTTTTGTCACATTTGCCATTATATCGACTAAGAAAGCAGATTTGCTTACCCATAAGTATATTAGACGTTCATTGTTTTATAAGACACATACATACATTTTGATGTGTACATGCAGAGATAAACATTTTAACATGATAAACTTTTCAAATATTTGTCAAAATTCAGTCCTGTTAAATTTCACTAGATGTTATGCGGAGATATTGTTAGGTGTGACTTAAAATCTACCGTCGTAGGGCCAGAGCGCCTGACTTTACAGCATATTAGACCTAATATGCATACTATATATTTTTTTAAACTTCATCAGAGTCAGGTTATTTACTACAGTAATTATTACAATTTTTGGACAGAGCTCTTTGCGCACCTATCATCGCACATCATTTCACAGTCACTCTGTTAACGTCTGCATCATTGCACCATTTAGTTCAGGCAAAAAATAAAGCATTCATAATCAGTTTCCCCATGGATAATACGCGACAACAAATTTCACAGCTGCATCTCACAGCGAAATATTAAAGCAACACTTTCACAGCTGATTAAACTTTTTGCAGCTGTTGTCGTGTTTTCCTCCGTGATGTATATGGAACCCACATCCATATATCTGTGTGTCATTTGACACACCAATTTAGTTTTCTGGCCAGCTCTAGATGAATTCATACCGCACGCGTGATCTGTTCACATTATTTACTTTTTGTGCTTAAATTTATTTGATAAATTGATGATAAAGCCACAGCCAAACGAGAAGAACAAAGGGGTTTCTTCTCTTAACTTACAGATTTTCTACAATATAGCTGGATGACAACTGATCTGTCTCTTATTATCAAGCATTGCTTTGAATTTTGTTTAGTTACTTATGAGTAAATCTGTGGCAAAAATAATCAATTCTAGGATGTCGTAGTCAGCCAAAATAGCGTATTTTCCTAAAACAAGCTTCGTTTGGGTGACATTCATAATAACTGAGTATCTGATTTACTCCTCCAGCTTCTGTGTTTGCCCATATTAACTCTAAATTAACGGAAAGAACTCAGGCTCTATCAGGTAACTATTAATTACTGAAAACAGCTCCTCTTTGCTGCAGTTTTTTTTTTTTCAATCTTGATGACGCTACCAGATCTGAAGAACATAAAAGTACATTTGACAAAATTGATCTTTCAGAATAATTTAACAGTCTGCTTCATGGCCAATTATTTTCAGTGATTATATCATTTTAAAGCTACATCGATAGCCGTATTGTGAACTCAGTTCGGTTTTCCACTAGTCTACATCAGTGATACTGCGTCTCGCAAAGAAAATTAGTTAATGAATTCAAAGATATAAAATAAATAATTCAGTAAGAGGTTAAACGTTGATGTAATTAGTTTCTTTCGAACTGCTGAATAAGGAAAATCGATATTTTCTTCAACTACTGTACAGCTAGCATAAATAGCTCATGCTATGAACTACTAAATTTTTATTATGTCCTTAACGCGTAGCTTCTTACTACCTTAGCCTTTAATGACTTACCAACCTCAATCCTCACCTTTTACCACCCGTAACTGCTAACCACTACCACCCTGAACAATTAGCTACTATCAGCCCTTAACTTTTTACCAACCTTACCTCTTTATCACAAACAATCATCAACTGGTTACCTTAATGAACCATTAACTATTTACAACCCTTAAACCTCAACTTTTCAGCCCTCTTAAAGCTTAACGTTTTACTACTGCTAGCATTTTACTACTCTCAACACTTAATTTTTACCATGGTAACGCTCAATATTTTATTGCTCTTAACTTTTTGCTTCCTTGTAACTTTTCACCCCCCTTTAATTTTTATCACATATACTCATTAACTTTTCCACACTATTAACCTTTAACTTTTTACCACCTTCAACTTTCAAGTTTGTACTTCTTTTAACACCGAATTTTGTGTTGCGCTTCAAACATAACGCTTCTCTTCTGCAAGTAGGTGTTCACTGTACAAAATTATGGTGAAGGGCTTGCCTTGCCTTCGATCAGACAAGGTACCACCAGGAATCATTGTACCATAAGCATGTGCAAGCGAATAACGCTAACCTTGAAATAGGTACAGTGAGAAATCGTAGACCGACGACAGCAGAGACAACATCGGAGAAAATAATATCTGATGTTAACATAAATTATTCCTAACGAAATACAATGTCCCATGATAATTTGATCGCGGTCCACTTCCATTGTATTTTTTTACTACCCACAAATATAGACTGTAGGTGTACCATAGCAGTAGTTCCAGCGAGATAAGCTTCTCTCACTAGCTTTCACCTGTTTGGAATTACGGATATGAGCGTCGGTTTTACTGCTTTAGAACGAGTTTCAGGTATGAATCTCAAACTGATTACTATTGAGACAACTTTCAACCTGTATCCCAAACGAGTTCCGGGTTTTAATCCTAAAACAGTTACTCAGACGGAGCACGAATGAATCTCAGACCGTCTCAAGAGAAAGCGGTCTTGGATTAATGTGTGAAACACACAGATCAAAGCAGTGAAAACCATGCCCATGATTGATGGATGAAGCTTAATATTTTGTGTTGTTGTAAGCCTGGCACCGAAACTTGTTACACGTCTTAATTTGATGAAACACTTGCTGCCTAACTTAAGTAGTATATTTATTAAGTAGTATATTTTATAAGAATTAATTACAGTACGACGCACAATATTAAAGGAATAATAACAACAACTGTGCAGCGATGTTATTACTGCACAAGCTTCAATAGTTGTTATAATTATTATTAGCTTCATTATATTATGCTATGATTTTCATTATTACTTTTTTAATTAAAAGCTTCTAATAGCTGCAGCATATGGCAGGTGAATGGCCTTATTCTACTGATTTACAATATACATTGGGTCACCAAGCTCTTTTTTCTTGGTTTAGAATAGGCATTACGCGGACAATGCAATGGAAAATTAGTTGAGCTAGAGTTGCTCATCAATTCGGAGTTTGAGATATTTTTCCTTTGCGCCAAGTTTGCTCTTATTATCCTTTTGTGTTGGCTTTCCTGGAGAGAGTCTCACTATTATTCCTCTTTTTCCCCCTTCTTGCTGTACCCATATTCGTTGCAATAGTGTAGTAGCACCTTCTGTACGCTAATGGTTTGCACTTTCTTTATGTATGCTATAAGTCGCTTGTTCCTTCCTTTTTCTGAGCACCACTATAATGAAAAAGGGCAGCTTAAACTGTGTTAAGGTATCATCGATTGGAGCAGTAACGTCGAGTATAGCGCAGCTCAACGGGTCTGACTTGTCTGCAACTTCAGGCAGGAGCGTTAGTTTCGCGGCACTGAATCGCGTTTAGGACTGTAGCAAACATACACTCCATTTGCGGAGCAAGCTTGAGCTCTTGACAATCTGAATAGAAACCAGTTTAAGGTCAACTCAATGCGAAGTGGCGAAAGCAATGCCCTTGTCTAAAGTTCCGGATAAGCCGAGCCTAATGAGCTTAGCTTATCTCGACTACCCTGCGCCAACGATAACACCGTTAGTCTATCGCATGAGAGATTGCACTGGTTGCTATAAATTATATAAATCCAGCAACCATTTTTTTTTTCGCGCTCTCCCTGCTTCTATTCTCTTTGATGCTCCTACTGACAGTCTCCGTTCTGTTCTGCCTCTACTTTCCTGATCTTTTGTTGACCCGACATGCATATTGATCTTCCGAGTATTATATGATGGCTACTACGGATTTATTCCATGAATTCGCGTACATACCTATAGGTATATCTGTTTCATTAATGCAGTCAGTGTACTATTATTATTTTTGTTCTATGATGCTGAATTTTCCTTTTATCGTATGTTTGCGCTTTGATCGAGGGAGTCTGTGTACTTGCCTTTGCCTATTATTGGCAAATGTTGAGTGGTGCGTTTCTGTACTCGTAATTTAGTATGTATTTAGATATGTTACACGCCAATCGATGAATGTTCTCAATGCACTGGCTACCCTTCTCTCATAATACTACCGTACACATCTGTGGATGTTACAATAGTTCATTGCTATGCCAACAATAACTAATGCTTATGTCGGCATGGAAAGGTTAATATTTGTTAGTTTATTTAGCAAGAATTTTTTAAAGCTCCAATAATTCAAAATTTCCTACATGCCTATAGGTATTTTTGTCTAGAAGAAAGTTCAGTATTATAGAGTAAATTATTATTAGTTCATCTTTCAGGGTACTGCCTGAACTCTTATCACCTTACATCAACGACGCAGGCATTAGATCATTGTTTCATAAAATGAAGATGTACCTGCAATTTTCTACGTCTTATTGGGAGCGACATCCCGTAGAACCTTACTTTGGCCTTCAGTTCTTCTTTTTTTTTCCGTGTCTAATTTTCTTCAGTTCATTTTGGCCTTCAGATCATCTTTTTTTGTGCTCCAATTTGCCTCTTTCCCCCATACTCCTACTGATACGGTTTTATTCTTACTCTTGGTTAGTACTTGCTGCGCCGAAATACACGTCGATATAGTATCTGAACGGTGTCTTGTTTGTGTTCCACGTTGTTATAATCCTACTATGTGTCCCCTCTCTTCTCTTTCTTGAAACATCACTTAGTGTCTAAAACGACTTGAACTAGCCTATGAACTTATTTAACTAATTCTATCTGATCTAATCCATTACTAAACTCGTATTTGCGAGTATCATGCCATTCGTTAGTTTTATCATTAGACTTGATGGATTTGTGGCTTTACTAGACATTTTATTTTGGAAACGCGTAAAAAAAATTTTCAGTACTGCTCTACGATTACGAACTAAACAGCCGTCATTTACGTCTTAACTAGTGATAATATCAAATTGCAGGAACTTCAACATAATCAATTCGGCAGAGGCTTTATATTTTCTGCTGCACTATCACATATACCACCTTTCTCATACGTACGGGATGTGACATCTCCAAATTTACCTCAACTAGCATACAAATTACCATATAAGTTATAATAAACACATTGCTCTAAACAACAAAAGCTCGTTCAGTCTCTACGACTAATTGCATTTGCCTTAATTGAGATCTCAAGCTAGATGACATCTGTTTCTTGTTCTTGCTAATCGTGGTCATGACATCAGTATGAAGAATTGTTACTTTGGCTGTTGAAGTAATTTTGCTAAATCGTTCCCCTTGTATATATACATAGTACAAAGAGCAGTTCTACCCGAGCTTTGACTGTGCAGCGGAAAGCTTCCGCCCCATTCCTCCGACGTCGCTGACTGCGGCCGAACAAGCCTTGACTCCCCCGGCGTAGGGGCCTACGACATTCTCCATATACTTTTCATACAGCCTGTGGACTTACTTTTTGCAACCAGCAGTGATGCATAGCGTACATTTCAACATTTATCTGTGAATAATTTTAAGAAATTGTACTTGCAGTTCCAGGTTCATATGCATACCGTACTCGAATAGCGTGCCGACAAGGCTTCTGCGACAAGTAGTGCCTACATTGAACATTTTATGCCTTGCGCTAGAACAATGCTCAGCATTTATAGATGTGCTAGTAGATACAAATACAAGCACGCGTTTACTGATAAAGTAAATAATTTATCTTACCCCATCGAATAGTCTTACTATCTGTCTCTTTTCAGGCCATTGCTTCCAAAGATGTTCACAATACATGATGATGAAAGAAAGTAACTATAATGCGCTTCACGTTACTGTCCGAAAAAAACATTTGGCCACGTTATACATGGAGCTGTTACTCCGAAGAAAAGGGTTAATGTGAGCGGCAACAGGTTAAGTTTATATTTCGTAGACAATCATTAAAACAATGAGAAATATTTGTATCGTTTGCTGCGTAAAGAAAACTAATTCTCACTTTCAGTCTCTATGTTTCTATTTTTGGGTTTTATATATGCTATTGATAACACATGCAACATACATTTATTTTGCTAAATATTCTAGATAATTCGGTAAAATAACTGTTAATGAAAGCTGAATTTCACGCTGTAGAATAGTTAACTCGTCAGTTAAGCCTCCACCTTATCATGCTGTGTTGCAAATATATACAGTAGGAGTTAATACTTCAATAATAAAGAACATACGTATGGTATGTCGCTAAAAATCTGCACTGCGTGTATCGTTGTTATTAGTAATTTATTCGAATGTATTTTACATCAAGTAATTTATTTTATGCCTTGTTAGTAGTCACTGCACCGATCACTTTTCACATTCATGCAGGTAGTTCATCTTTTTAACTTGAAAAATAGTTTCAGGTGAGCTATATGTAATGAATTCAAATCTGCCAGACAGTTCACGTCTGATCATTTGTGAATTTAGCAAATATGTAGATTGCAGAGTCTTATTAGTTCCATTTCTTAGTCAACATAGATGTGTACAAGCACTCTGAATTTTCCAGTCGACTACGAAAGACAATGAGAACTACCTCAAACAAATCTTTTGAATTTTAATATATCTTGACAGTACAAAATTCACGTATAAAACTGTTATTTTCCTTACCGATGAAAAGTGAGCCTCACCCGATTTATTCCTTAAAAATTTTTATCTACAATTTACCTTTCAAATTGTACATGTTTATTTTACGCGTAATATTCAACGTATTTTTCAAACCCATTCATTAATACGCACTTGAAATATGTAGTTGAAACTCTAGACATTAACGGCAACCCTTTCAGGTTTAACTAATTTCTCTGCACCATCTTCTCATTGGCGACTCTTTTGCTACTTTACAAATACAATCCACGCTTTCACTTTTAATGGTTATTCCAAAAACCAAGTAAAAAAGGTAAGGGTATTCGTCTCGGTTCGTAATTATGTTTGACCGGCAATACAGTAAGAGTTTCTAGCGAATAAACCCCCTAAATTACATGGCTGACGTCGTTTAATTGTTTCGCAAGTTCAAAGAGCTCTTCTGGCGCATGCTACAACCCGCGTTAAAATTTGGTTCAGTGCCAAATGGCCTGTAATTAGGGAATATTTAAAATACACTTGAGATTCTTACCGATTTGAAGCAGCAAATTTGTCATTGTTTTGGTCTCGCAGTTTCTAAGAAAATGTAGGGTAAGTTTTAATTAATGATAACGCAATATATGCAGTAATGGGAATGTAATGTAAAGTTTCTTCCGTGACTTTAATGTAATCCTACACAGTTTGGCAAGTGGGTGGTTCACTACAATTGAGACTTTTTCAAAAATATTATTCAGGCATCCAAATATACCATCTACTGCAATCTCTATTAAATTAAACGTCTACCTTTAGATTTTTTAAACTTCTGTTGGTTTATTTTCCGAATCAATTATTTTATTTGAAAGTATCTAGAAGGAAACAGATGATAGTTCATGTTTTAAAAGTCTAAATGCCTAGTGCATCTACGAAAACAAATAGAAATACTTTGTTATCATATGCTTAGTCTAGAAATTTCTGCAATAAAAGTTAACATGATATGCAATGAAAATGAAGTCTGAATTTCGTTTGCAGAGCTAATTTTCTCTCAAATTTAGAACTTTTCTAAATTGTTCAATGATAGTATTTACAAGTATTTCAACCATATTTAATAAGCAAATAAAAACTGCACTTTAGAAGTGGTTGTCCATAGTCGCAGAGAGCACATTCTATTTTTCTTACGTGGAAACTATACCTGCAGCCGGAGTCATGATAAGCACTTTTACTTAAAAAATCAATTTTATTGTTGAAAATATTTCAAATTCTATCCTCACTTCATTGGGAATTACCAAACGAACTAACAATATAACATTGCATTTATAACAACACAGTCATAATTTCGGCAAAGTAGTTCCCGTGGAAAATGGTGTATTTCCCTCTCCAATTTCAATTGCTTTCTTTAATAACTAATGTAGCAAGCCCAGCTTTGCTTAGGTTAAGCACGGCAAAGTATAGTCACTAAAATCGCAATGTTAAGTCGTTTCACTCTGTAAACACCGGCTTTCATTTTGACATAAGATGCGCCTGTAATAATTATACTCTAAGTAAAGGTTAACTGCAGTCCTATTAGATTCTACCAACGCTGGTTGCCCAAAAAGAAATGAAGAGTCACTTTTAGTGGTTCATTGATATCCGGCAGGAGTTTCCAGCGCACAATGAAGGCTATTATAGCACTTAATTCAAGACTAATCGCCTTTAAATGATCCCAGCTGAGCCTCGAGGTCTTAATGAGTGTCAGATAGCGATTTAGAAGTTCTGCAATTCAACTAGTCCTCAGGGTAACTTCGCCCAAGAATAACTTCCTTTTCTTTTTGAATGCTTCAATTTTCGCTCATTTCTGGCTCTAATATACGGTAATGAATAATTTTCAGGCGAATTTCTCTATTATGAATTACCTAAGCAACGTGTTGCTGCCTGTAATAACTTACAACTTTTTTATGAACATGAATACGTTTTAGATTTTCCTGTGGTTGTCTCATAAAGTAAAGTAAAAAATAAGCTTATAGCCTGAAATTTTCCTCTTGTTTGCCGTTCCTGTCAAAAAAGTACCTGCTAAACTGTTCCAGCAATATAGCGATCATCTCTTTATAAGCCGCTATTAAAATAATTTCTTGGCGGCCAAACTAAGTTATTCAGCAATCATAACGCAGCTAAAACGAACTACACTTATGCAAAATACTTAGTGAATTTTATCTTAGCACGTAATGTTGGATGTGACTAGTTTTGCACGATTTTCTCACGTGCAAGTATGTGAAAGAGCTAAAGTTTATATTACTCAATTTCAAATAGTTCTCAATAGGGTTTAGGTTTTGGTCACATTATTATTACCTTACTGTTGTAAAGGCAACACGCAAAGGCGTTCAATGTATTCAGTATACTTGCACTTATACTTGCCTGAGAATTTATTGTAAATATGATCAGACCAAAAATATTATCTATTACCTGCAGGCTGCATAACAGCTAGGCTCTTCACTGCAGATCATATTCTACATACTATTTGATGGTGTTATACAATGAAAGATATGTTGAAAAAGTTTGATTTGGATTTCATTATTTCATTGATGTCTGAATTCATATGTATCGTTAGACGTTATTGACTTCCGCAACCTTTTGACTTATCCTAGAGAAGAGATCTACCTGGTACCTGAGAAGTATTTTTTGTTGAATATTTCACAGCTTTATTATATACTTAATTGAACATTGAAAATTTCCTTCAGACTAGAATTCTATGAACTTGTTCCAAGAATACAATAAGAAAGAGAATCCTTTAAATGTAATGGCCTATACGGGTCAAACAGAATTAAATATCGCTACACTCAAGCTATTATACATAAAACTTGCTATAATTGCGTTTTGAAATCCACGTCGTGCATAAATCAGCACAGCCTCTACATACATGCAAAACCGTAAATGCTGAACAATAGCTGTTAGCTTCTTACCAACTTTGCTTTGTGCTTGTTCTCATGATCACCTACAGTGTAACTCATATGTCTAAATATGGATTATTTATGGCCATTCCGATGCCGTGTCACTATAATGCCTTCCATTGTAAGGGATGTTTCTGAATTAAAGAGCTAGGCATTTCTCAGAATTTATAGGAATACCTCACCAACATTATCTCGAAAGGTCCTTATAGGAGCTTCGCCTAGGCCACCATATATTCGAAGTCTTATCCATGTTCCCATTTAGGAACACGCTGATTATAGTTCTAGGCCCAGTTTTTCTCTTATTATTATCATTCAAGTTCGTTTTTATCATTGTCTATCGCAATTTATTTATATTGAACAATAAAATTAGGTGTTACTTATTTTAATGAAGTCTCTTCCTTGCGCAATGGACCATGTCCGACATCTAAGAATGGAAGCACCCGCCGACCGAAAGCTGAGGCCGCATTGTTTTATAGAGAAATGTTGTTCATTTTTATGCTACAATTGATTGCGATGTAACATTAACCCTTTACCGGCCGAAACATTGGACTTCCAATGAGTACATTTCACACTTCTTCTCTGTCATGGTAATTTAGCTATATTATAGCTTAAGAAGAGTAAGTGAAGACAAAAAAGTGCAATCTTGATTGTGAAATGCTGTCAAAATCTTAAAGAATTAAATAAAGTACTGATTTTTCAAACTGTAGGCTGAAGTTCCAATGATAGAAATAAAGCACTGCTTTTCGTTAATGCTATTAAAGTTATAGAGAAAGAAATAAAGCTCCTGGTTTGAAAATGTTGCTAAAATTTCCTTGAAAAGAAATACATATTTCAATTTCCCAGATGCAGTTAAATTCACAGAGAAAAATAATACGCAGGTATTCGGAAGTGCTTGTTTTCACAAATGCTCTCGAGTTTCTGAAAGAAAGAAGCAAAGCCCTTGTTTTTGAAAATGCTGTCAAAAGTTCTGAAAAAAATCGTCTTTTTTATTAACTGTGTAAAAATCAAGGCGAAAAAATACGCTGCGTTTGGAAATGCTAGTTTTATAAGTACTTTCAAAATTCTCAGAGAAGGAAATAATGCCCTAGATTTTTTAACAAAAATGTGATCCTCAACTCAACTGTCAGTAGTGTAGAAGGACATGAACACAAAATAATCACTTGAGATTCGCTAATTCTATTCTCATAGAAACTTCAGGGTTAATTTTAGATCATTGAAGTGGACTATATTTTCAAGAACTGTCCGTTTTATGCCTCATTCATAATTATGCTGTAACTTTAAGCACAAAAAGTTAAGACTCTACGACATTATATTCTTCCGTATACAAAACTTCGGTGTAAATATTAGATAACTGTAACTCATCATCTTTGAGAGAAATCTCTATCTTTATGCCACAGTTTATTGTGATGTAACTTTTGTACACTGAAAATCTGATAATCATAATTCTACCTGCATATGAAACTTTTATGCAGAATTTGGATATGTGGGCGGTGTAGCATCATTTTTAGAAGTGTTTTTAATTTCTGTTCTAGAGTTCACGCTCACGCGTTTTGATGAATAAAAAGTCTGAGAGTCCATGTTTGTACTTGCATGTGAAACCTCAATGTAAATTTTACATATCTACGTGATGTCATCTTTGAGAAAGCTAATTGAGTCAAAACTTTAGGTACAATTTCAGTTAGCTTCTTTATATTCAAAAGACAAATTTCAATATTTCTTTAGATCCCTAAATTATATAATCTTCAACTGCAATTCATCTAATATTCTAAAATAAAACTTGTTTGCCTAAATTTATCCAATAACTTTTTAGTTTATTGATTACTGTAACTGTTTCAGCTACTCACCTTAAGCCTTCAATTTAGACGCGCATAGACGCAGGTAAGACAGAACTACTCGTGGCTACCATTTCCTATCGAATATATTTTTCCCTACTGAACCATTATTTTATTATAGTCACTTCAGTTGGTGTCCAAACCATTCGACTTGTTCGATTAAACGCTTGCACGACAGTCCATTTTTCAAGCTACATTAGCGAGTTACTTGGGGCATTGCACCTCTTGTCGCAAACTTTTTGTCTGGGATTGTATACATACACACTCATGGGCGGGAAACGAACAGTTCGCCATGCTATGGTTGGTAGTTGACCGGAGGGAAGATGTACAGGGGAAAGGGTGGCGGTGGTGGAGGTGGTGAAGGCAGTGGTGGAGGTGGCAAATGGTGCAGGTGGAGTGGAGATGAGGGGGAGTGTGCATGAGGTACAAGGCAACTCGGGAACAGGTTCAGGTACCAATCGCTGAAGCCGCCCGACCATGTTTTTTCTTAAGCTTTCTTGCGTAAAGCTTGTAGGTCTTTCCGATGGCAATTGTCGGTACTATGACCTTGATTTAGCGGTTGCAAATTCATCACACCTATATTACTATAATTTTTCAAACGTTACTTGAGGAAAGTGAGTGTGTATTTCCATTGTTAGCTATTTACTAATATATGCGAACTTACCTTATAAAGTACTTGTTAAACCTGTCTTTCTTTTCAGGTAATATTTTATTTTTCTATCCTAGTTTACACATACGCACCCCCCCCCTCTTTCAAATTGTTTTCACCAACGTTTTACGATCTTTATCACTTTCACAGAAATTTGTTTTTTAGTCGTGTGAAATACAAGGTGAATTCGAATATATCTACAGCACGTAATATCAGTATGGTATCTATAAACGCCACCAAAGAGTTTGCCTAGAAAATGTGACAGCTTGAGACTGGTTCATAAATTAATACTAGAATATGGCGCTTCCTATTCTAAATATTTTTACATAAAATAAAGCCCGCAACGTCTCGTTGTCTACTTTATACTTTTTCCTTTTACTAATTCTTCAAGTGATATCATGGTAGAATTGGATTATTGTGGGTACTGCTTATGTTTTTTTTAGGATTGATCTGTTAGTATGATACTTTAGCAAAGCATGTTCAAAAATAATTAAATTAAAAACTTCAATTCAATTAAATCAATTTATATTAATTAAATGTCATTTTTTGCTTCAGCTAATCATTATAGGTTGTGACAATAAATATAGGTCCTCTGCTAAGCATCAACTCGAACTCTGAAAAACCACTTGCTTAATGGAGGCTGAAAGCCGCCTGTGCTGCTTTGAAGTACCAAGAAATAAGCTCTAATATTCAAATTTGCGCCAGAGCGTCGGTTAAACACAAAGTTATACCAGTAGATGCATGCAAATGCTTTCCTTAATAATGGCTAAAGGGTTCCTCTTGATGACAAATACATATATATAGAAGAAGTTAAATAATATAGGAGTGTTTTGGTCAGTGTCATGCATTTGTGACATGCAGTGTATCAAGTTTTCATCATAAGCAACTGATACTTAATTTTGATGGCAATTAGCAACTGCTTGGGCAAGGTATTATACACTTCTATCAAGATGCAAACACCAACCTACCTTATTGAAATACTGCTTTTCTTTACCTATACATGAACAAGCAACAAGCACGCGGCGGGAAAAGGAACCCGGAGAAGGAGTTATTAAACCATTTGCCAATGTATGTTGCTTACCTTATTATAATCATAGTAATCATTATCATCAATATGTTAGAGTATATTCATATTTTGTCAGAGGAGAAAAATTTACCATCTGGTATATTTCACTCAGGACAGGCACTGCCCACCCTGGCAGGTACGTGCCTTAATTCTACAGAATAAGTTCAGTTAGTAATAGTGGTAACTTTATCAGTTATCATTGGCAATGCACACCGTATATTGTGTGCGTCTAGTTTGTGCGAATTTTTTTCCAAAGGTATATGGGCGAGGCATATATACACTCTCATATCAAGATGCAAGTATGATACTTGAGTTACTGACATGTTGCTATTTATAACGTGTACATGTGTAAATAAAATAAGTTGCGTAACATAGCATTGTCATTAACATATTTATACCTTGTGGTATGTGCATTAGCTTTGTAAGGTAGACTATATTGGAAAACATACGTACGTAATTACCACGTGGTACGTTTGATACCAAATTACTAAGGGCATAGGCAGGGTATTTCTTGCTTTCATCGAATACAGGCATAATTACCACGTAGTTCTTCTACTATTAATTACCAAGAGCACACTCAAGGCATGACGCCCCTATGCATATCAAGATGCCAGTACCTGCAGTGAGTATTGACACGACACAGTTTGATACCAAGAAGGGGCGCTTGGTAGAGCTTTTATTCAGTTGGTATGGGTGTTTGGCTGTTTACTCTAAATATTTTGCTTCTCGGGTGCAGCAACTTGGCTTAGCTCACACACACACAGACACACACACACACACACACACAGACTCACAAATATAAGGGTGTTCACTGCTACGAAGTCTAGTGGCGGTCGCATGATATTTTCTTGCTGTCGTTAATTCTCTGGGGCACGCTTTCGGCCGCACTTTATGTAGATGTTTTCCATCACCCAAATTTATCGCAAACCAGCTGAGCAGAATTCAACTGCTATAAATAAGCAGATAGAATTAGAAATTTACGACTCAAGAATACACAAGCGAAAAGTCATTTGGACCACATTCGTTGCCGTTCAAATGAAAGAAGTCGTTCGATACGCTGCACATTTTTTTGCACTATGCAGTGCCATTGAGGTACGTAACTTACTGTAGATGTATTGGAAAAATGGAGCATTCGCTCCTCCAAGGCATTTGTCTTCTTAATTTACAGCTAAATTCATGACTCCCATTATTTCGCTCTTAGTGTCGCCGAGCGAGTTAGGACTCAGACCGAGTCTGATGTCTCAAGCGCCTGTCGACCTCGGAATTTAACTGCATGCAGTGTTTGTCCATAAATTACATTCTTCTTTCGGGTCGTGAAAGTTGGTACTCTCATTAGAGTTTCGTCATTTTTTCCCCGTAAAATGAAGAAGCTAGAAGCTACCGGTTTCACTATAAATGTACACAGAAATTTGGCTCTCATTCTTTCTTAGGGGAGATAAAATTATTTTGAGTGATCGACTCTGTACAATAATTGGACCCTCAACAGCGCGTGTAGTAAACATGCTAAAGATTGCCGAACGATCTACTGCTTCTATACCTCATATTCACGATAAGAAATAGAAACACAAACAAAAAGTTCCATTCATCGTGATGAAATTTGGCACTGCGGTACTGGCGCATTTTCTTCTGCAATCATGCAGAAAGAGCGAAAATTCTCCGAAGAAATAGCAGTGGCAGGCATCAGTGCCCCGAAGACGCCTCAAGAAGTCATCTCAATATCCCTATTCTATTACATGACAAAAATGGGAGTGACAAATTGCCCTATAATGGGCACGAGGTTCCTGTAATGCCTCAGAACGCTCCAAAAATCCATTATTGGCATCTCTGGCAGTGTACTTTACGTCAGGCTCTATTGAAGTGGTGCTTATAATGGAAAACTGTGATGGTGGCAATCCGTGCTCTGATCATACTACGAGCCAAGGCAGGTCCTCGTAAAATTGCAGGACTTACACTCAGCTGGAACAGATGTGATGCTTTTGTTGCTTGTTTAGGGGAGCGACTGTCGTACAGTTCTGACGTGCTTTTGCTCACTGCCTATAGATTCATTGAGGCCACTTTATGAAATCATATACTGTAGGATTTACGGAAGACTAAACCTGATCTCCCTTCAGTTTTTGCACCTTGAACAGCGCTATTAATACAGTCAAACTTGACTGGAAAGACGTGAAATGGTTCTCTTTTGTTCGTGGACGAGCACTATACTTTCTGAATGTTTTCCGGACGGTTACTGATGAATAAATAAAGAAATTGATGAAGAGCTAAAAGTCACAGGCTCTGTCTCCGACCTAACGTTTCAATTCGGCCTGGATCGAGCGATGGACTTCGTTGATTAAGTGGCTTCTGATGAAAGTGAATGGAAGGAAAATAGAGCGAGTAGGAAAATTTGAAAGATTAGTACTATGTATGTAGTGCTTAACTTAAATTGATAAGTGTCTCCAATTTTTGCATGTAGGCTGAAGTTATCCCACTTGACACGTTTGAGCAATTTAGACTGGATGGAAATGGATCGCTTCCAACTGCAGTGCTATGGGATATTTAAACAGAAGTGAACCAGTACTTTACATCAGTAAAAGATTAGTTAGTGAATTTTTAACAGAAAAAAGCGAAATATATTATTATATTGCAGTCATAATAAACAGGGCTATTGATGTTCAAACTAAAGTGTGATAAAATTATATAACGTAAAAAGTTCGCACCGACTATAGTAAAACTTTAAGCACGAGTATACAGCATACTATTTTTCGAATGTTCTATGAGCACATATGTGAGGGATACATCAGCTTAATAATTTCATCATTACGTAAAGTAGTTGCACCAAAAAGCGATGAACTTAGAACAAACTAATTTACCATCATTTCTTAAATTGGTCAATACTCTACAAATCGGCTACGGGATACGTATCGTTGAGTTCTTATCTCGAGCTCCTTTCGGCTACATGTTACTTTTTTGGAGAACTTGTTCAAAGTTTTATCTAATGTTCTAGCAATCGATTGTGAAATGAATTTTGAAGTGGCATATAATATCCTGAAGATGCTTACCATCTTATGGGATACATATATTTTGAAATATACAAGTTTCTTGATCTGCGTTTCACTTGCATTTAAAATACTTCTTGAAAAAATAAATAATTAATTTGTAATACGAAAAATTGGGTTTTGAACAACACTTGAAACACATACAACTACTGCTACACCATGCATCTGCGTTCTGTTGCATGTCGCCCGCAAGATGTAAACTAATCCCTGGCCTAACCTAATAAAACAAGTTGTATTATCGAAGAGGAGGGTAATATGTTCTTTGCTTCGGAGCTGTTGGATGGTGCGGGATAGATGTTCTGAACGTGAGTGTGGTGCTAATGCAAACAGAAACCTCCATCGGGAGTCCGGACTTAAAGTCTTATGTGGAGGACTACTGAAACTCTAGGGATAAATTTCAGCTCCCTTCCTAGATTCGTTCCCTCGGAGTCGGGATTAATCGTTGAAAATCCTGCTATAATTTAGATTCAAACCGCACGGGATTTAAATAATGGAAGGGAAGGCCGTTGGCGAGATAACCCGGAAAGTTCTCTCAGTGTCTTCTTGATTTTGTAGAGACAAAGTTTTCAATGAAAGTTATATTAACACGATAATATTATGGAGCCGTTATGAAAGTATCTTTATGCAATGTAAGGGATTGTAGGAACTAATACCTAATTGTAGCTAGTTTCCGAGAAACAATTTGCAATGGCTACATCTACAGAATGTAAACTACTTTTTTCTGTCACTCAATATAAGTGAATACTGCAATCTTTGCTTTGTTTCATTTATTTACAATGCAATTTACGAAAAGCTGAGTTAATTAATTTGTGATCTAATTCAAGGTGAGTTAACGAAGATATACACTAAAATTGCTCATATTCATATTTATTTTTACAGCTTTGAAAGTTCAGTCTAAAATTAAATTTATTCCAGAACATGTACCTTGAACTCCCTCCACTAGCTGCGAGTTCTTAGAGAGTTCAATGTTTGTGTTGATTTAACATCACTTTACGAATTCGTGAATTTATTGCCTTATAGAGCAATGTTTAATTCATGTGCTGTAGAAAAGTGGATCATCTGTAGAGTTTCTTTAATATGCTTAGGTCCTTATCAAAACTTCTGTCTGTTCCGGCATGTGAATATTCATTGCGCTACAGATAGTATCGTATCGAGATTGTGCCTCAAAACGCTTTAACTTTATTTATTCTATGCAAGTCTATGTAATCCGTAAAGCAATATGCGAGAGGTAACTTAGGCAATTCGTACACAGTCATAGTTTGTACAAATGTACCAAATGATACTCAGCTGGCCACAAAAAAAAAAAAAAACCTAGTAAATTATGTAACCTGGATGTCAATTATTTTCATCAATAAGATTCTATTTTTGTTTGTTACGCCTGTTTTATTGCCTGTATAAAAATCCCCGCTGTGTTAATAAATCATTATTCCATGACTTCATTTAGGTTGCTGAAAAACCAGCAGGACCTCTGGGAGTGAGCAAATACCGCGTATTCCTCATAATTTGCAATCGTCATTAACTGAGAGATTTTGTTCTGTCTGCGCTTAGCGTTTCTCACAGAGCCTAACCACAAACCAGTTTCACCAAGCCGTTTGAGGTAATGAGTTATGTCGTCGAATTTTCCTCAATAATTGGCGCAGTTCAAAGGGTTATGGAAAGGCTTTAATGTTTTTATTACCGTGAAATATACCTGATCAAGAAGAAACGGTTTGAGAACCTCAAAACTTTGGTGTTAGGATTCATCACGGTTTGTAAGTGACCGCAACCATCAGTTGACGGTCGCGGTCCGGATTTTTTTTCTGCCACTTATAAGAAATCAGCAGGTCTGCAGAGCGTGCGTGCACAACGAATTTTATAAAAAATTTACTCGCTTTAAAGCAATGATAATTTGTAGAAGGAAAATTCCCTTAATATTCTCCGTTATTACTACACTCATCACTATTGTACATCCGTTGCTGATTGAAGTGTTCATAATAAATTTTGCGAAAGCAAAAATTATTCACCTTGACTCGAATAAAAACGTTGTAAACTAATTCCCTGCTTTGCACATTAATTGATATCTTTTCAATGCTTTGCAGATTTTTTCTATCTATATGAATTAAAGTATCATCTCAATAGAAGGAAGAGACGTAAAACATGCATTAAGTATAGGTGCTATCGCTTACGATAGTTCTATCGAGATATAAACTTAATCTCAATAAAAAGACATCATAGCATGGTGCAGCGAAATCAGATCTACTAAGCTTGACTTGTCCAAAATTGTAGATTAGATTAGATAGGGGGTAGTAGACGAACCGAAAGGCCCATTCCCAAAAAGACACATGGACTTACACCCCGGCTCTCTATGAGCTATTGCCATTATGTTCGTAGGATGTAGAGGAATGGAGAAACGAGAGGACAAAAAAATGGAAGACGAAAAAGAAAAAAGAAAGGAGAAAATAAGAAAAGAAGGGAGAGAAGATTCTACGCCAAAGCGATGGTCATTAATGCCCGCAAGCATGATCGATGACCGCTGATATGCGGAGCTTTAATATATAGATGGAGCGGAAGTGAGAAGAAGTCAGCTTAAAATGGCCTGGGAAGCTTTGGCCGTTAAAAGCTTGCGACTCGTGGAGAAGAAGTTCTTAGCAGTGGAGCATGTCTCTCCCAATGTATGTCAAATCGATTTTTGTACGAGTTGACGGACTCCGCACCAACAACGTCGGATGGGAGTCTATTCCAAATGCTGACTATGAAATAGGGAAAGACCTGCTGATTTAAGGTTGTTTTGCGAGCTTTATGCTTGAGTTTTTGACCGTTGTTTCGCAAACGATCATTGGAGTCTCCTTCAAATAGTCCCGTTATTGGTACGTCGTTAAAGCTATTCAAGCACTTGAATATTTCTATTAGTTGCCCCCTGAGTCGTCTTTGCTCGAGAGAGATCAGACCCAGTTCTTTCAGGCAACGTTCAGGCGACGTTCATACGGCATTCATACGCCGGTTTTACCACTTTCAATATTTTGCAGGTGTTAGCACCGGACGAATTACTCTTGAGAAATATGAAAATTTCATTTATTAGGAGCAGGACTGAGTTTCCCTCAGTCACAGGAGGAATTGATATTCGCTTCACACTTGAAACTAGGTCTAGAAAGATGAAACTAACGCACCTATCTGGATTTTCGGGCTTAATTTCACAAGTCAATTGATGATACCTCAACTTTAACCTGTCGGAAATGTCACATGGGCGCGAATTTAACTGAAACTCTATCCCAAGAATTGCGGAACCAACGCACATGTCTTAAGTGCTAGACAAGTTCAAGCACATGAGATTAGCTATTGATGCCTTTTTAAAAGTTAGTTTCGGTTATTTTGTGGTATAGAAACCGGCGCCTCTAGATGATTTCTTGAAGTTTTTTTTTTCTCACGTATTTACCCTCACTAGCACCATTTTACTAGTCCAATTTCGCGATCCTAGTGACAGTCTTTATTTTGTTCTTTCCCCTCTTTCCTGGATGGCTGTGCCCGTGCTCTTTGGTCCCGTGTGACTATGAAGATTGTCATCTATTTAGGTTGACCCTTGTTTTTTTTCACTTTTATAGTTTAAGTTCAATATTTCTACTTCTATGCACTCTATGTATGTACTCTTGCATCAAGCACCTGCAAAACGAGTACCTAGTAGTGAAAAGCTTGCGCTAAACCTGCATCTATCCAACACTGCCCATACACCCACACACACCTACTTAAATCACGTTTCAAAACCCTTTTATCAATGGAATACGGATTAAATCATGGGAGTCTAAGTTAAGTGAATTTACCCTACAGCGTTAACCATGAGTAACATGCACCATAGGCTCGCACCTACGCCATAACTACCGATAAAGTTGCGCTCTAAAGTGAAAACGACAGTAACTAATGATATTTTATCAATATGCATATCAGCTTAAAATTTACCTTTCTTTTTCCATTTACTGCCGACTTCAAAATCTCTTACTTTTACGCATGTGTCCGCGAAAGACTATAGTTACTTCAACCAAAGCGTTTCAACCCACTAGTATGATCACCCTGAGAGCTGAATTTTTCTAGCTTTAAGTTCAGTACATTGGCACATAAGCATGACTTTTTCTTTTCAAGATAACTTTTTTTTCTAGTTCAAGTATTGTGCCTCTATGAGCCAAAACGTTATTTTATATATTGTATAATATTACTGCCTGATGTGAAACTACACCTGTTTTTATGTTGTGACGCACGGCAGTGGTCATGAATATCTTCTCTTAGTTAAAAAATTTATTGTCTGGGCGATAGAAAAAATAACAATTGAAGAAACAATGCGCGCTTGGCCGAGGAAACATACATCAGTGTCCATTTTTATTCTCTCATTCAAGTTTCATGTTTTCTATAAGCAGTTATGCATTTATTTATCTTTTTTACTCTCTAACTACACCACTTTTTAAGTTTTCATTTAGCCACGCTATCCCCACAATAACAAACATGATATACTTACTCTATCCAATCCAGATACCTGCAATCGTTAATTAAAATCTCGTGTTCCTAACTGCGAATAGAAGAACCTTTTGAATAAATTCATTTGGAAATTGATTTGCGCAGCCCATTTTCATTTTCGGACACGAATTGAAGCATTCCAGTGCCTTGTACCTTAATTAGAAAGTCGGGCAGGTGGTATTATGATCGTAATCTGTCCTATAATGCACTGCTATGTAGATCATGAACCCTTGCATGCTCATTATCGTAAGCACAAAGGAGCATCAATTTTAAAAACTTGCGCCCCAAACCATTGGCATCAGCCAGCATCACGGGGTCATTGCTCCACCATGCGGGGTATACTTGTTCAAATAAATGAAAAATGCATCAAAGCTGTTACCCGAGAATGCCAGTCCGAAGCACCTAGCTTGCGCTAACCAGGCTTTCAGCAGTACCATGTGTGGCTCGTTGGTGATGAACTCTAGTACTTATTTTCCATATTTAGGATGGCTTTTATTGGGAAGGCGAAGCTTGTGTTGCGTGAACGCACATTTTTTCGCTGCAGATCTCTATCGAAGAATGGACGACGTAATGGCGTGTCCATTCTGAATCATTCACTAATGGTTCAAGGCGTATAGCCAATAAACAATTCCTCAGATGCTATCTCGTAAAATTATCGGCGTGTTATGCAGGACCCGGCAAGACTTATTCATCTGCATCGAGCTCTGACTGGAATGTACTTGAGAATTGTCGAAATGTTGCATTTGTGTTTTTTCCCGTTTCGTTACTTAAAATAATTATATATTTCTGCCACCCCAACGGTACAAAGACGGTGATTTCCCAATTCCTTGCAATCGTTGCCTGTTTTTTTGCACGTAAATGGTATATTTATTTCTTTTATATCTCTGGGGAAACTACTTTTTTCCAGAACTGTTCTTCGTGATATTCTTTAGTTATTTTTCGTCCTTCGTCAAATAATTTCTCGCTGATATTCGGTAGTAAATATCTTAGTTCTTTTAATGTAATTAGATGGCACTGAATAAAAATTCCACGCAGTATTCCGCCTCATGGGGAGGAGACATTCGTCATATATAGAAGTCAAACTAATCAAGTTTGCCTATCCTATGTTATGAGCACCTCACTTCCTTGCCAATGGGTTTCATAAGTTACGTAGGGTAGATCCCTGCCGCCCCTTTCTTTTTCGCCCGCTGTAGTTACTGTGCACTTCTATTTAAGCTTTTCATTGTTCTCTATCTCGACTTGCTGTTCATTTGTCCTGTGTTTCTTCCTTCGGTTTCATTTTTTTATATGCTGTAACCTATGCAATACGTAAGCAATCCTGCTTCTTTTACCTAACTTTAGACACTCTTATGTGGCTAAGGAAGCTTTGAACTGTCGTATTGAGTGATTATGCTGCGGGATATTGTGATGCTTGGCATATTTTACACACTGACTACCATTTTAACTGATTACGCTGAAGGTTTAACGCAATAATCCATGTTTAATATACCATAGAAATTTCGTATGTTGGCATATGCTAATAGCATCTATCTGCTATTGAAAGCAGTAGCAAATCTCAAAACTAAAAGTGAGTCATTTTCTACGTTTCGCAGCTAGCAGCACACATGCAGTTGTCTCTGTCACGCTCATCCTAAGACTTGTCTGCTCAGTGACACGCTTAACAGGTGGCCGCCAGACTCCTTTCGTCGTGCATTTAGAAGAAACCGTTGGATGTGTATCTTATTCTTTTATTTTTTTGCGGATGTGATTTAGTAAACATATCAGTGTTTTATGCGCGTTTCGAATTTGGTATTAATTAAGTTAAAGAGTCTGTTGATCGTGATCTTTTTTTTTTTCGGATGTCATTTAGCTAACAGTTTAATGCTTAAGACAAGCTTTGGCTTTACTCGTATGTCAGTTATAGGAGCTGGTAAACGTCCATGGTATAATTTTTTTGACTTGATTTTGTCAATAGAGCAGTGCTCTATGTATACGCTGACTCTGCTCATATAGGCAAATTATGGAAACTGGTGAACGTTCTCAATTTCTTTTTGTGGATGTACTTAGCTACCACATTGATACATTTCTCATGCATTGACTGTGCTCATCACACAATTTAAGAAACATACTGAATGCAAAAAATTTTTTTTGCAAATGTTACTTAGCTAACATATAACTTTTGTGGTATTCTTCCCTTGAAACCGATGTTCTTCTTCTTCTTCAAAGGCCCACTGTATATGAGCATAAGTAAATTCTTAGACTCCTAGCTGTGACACTTTGCCTCTTGCAATTGGGTTCATAAAGAATAGTTCTCATCACACTACCTTAACGCTCATAATACTACGTTTTCTTACTAATTTCAGCAAAACACGAAAATTTCCGTTTGGTAAAATTTTTAGACTGGCCACTTGAGGTGCCGTCAGAGAAAAAAATAATACCTCAACATAGTTTATTAGTAAAATTAGTGCACCGTAAAAACAGAAAGGACATTANTAACGCTCATAATACTACATTTTCTTACTAATTTCAGCAAAACACGAAAATTTCCGTTTGGTAAAATTTTTAGACTGGCCACTTGAGGTGCCGTCAGAGAAAAAAATAATACCTCAACATAGTTTATTAGTAAAATTAGTGCACCGTGAAAACAGAAAGGACATTAAGGATGCTACGCTGCACCCACTGCAGCTGCTGCTTAATTTTCCCATTAAGTTAATCGCAATCAGCGCTACCAATACAGTCATTTTCTCCACACTGAGAAAAATTTCTAATCGCGTAGGTGTTTCACAGAGAAGCATCAGGATTCACGTGTTTCATGGCTGAGTTTGGTGTGTCATCGCAGCAGACAGAAAAACATATTTCAGTCGGAAAAACATATTTCCATAAAAAGAAAGTGAACAAAAGCTTTGTAGTTTTGTTACACATGCGAAACGAGACGCGGTTACTAGTAACTCGCGAATCGCTATAGTAATTCGAAATTTCGTCTTGTCTGGTGGATCAATTTTACCTGTTTTTGATTCATGTAGGCCCATCATCGGAATGTCCCAAAACCGAAACACGCAAGTGCATTAACGTGACCAAGTGCATCATAGGACCCTATATGATACACTTTCTCTTTAAGATGCACTTTCGTGTTTCGGTTTTGGGAGAAAATGCATGCAATTTTGATGCACTTAAGTGCATCAAGTTGTCTCTCTGTGTACTGCAGCTCTAATTGCCTTCAAAACAGACTCATTTTGCTTTATCAAAATTTAAAAATAGTGAAGGGGTTATACCTCCTGTCACAGGAATATCCCGAACAGAGAGGAGCATAAAGATCGAACTGATGCACATAAACCGTATCTTGTCTTGATAATAAGCTTTGCTTTAGCACATGCTTGCCAGGTCCAGAGACTGGATAACACAAGTATTAATAATTTCAATTGCTATCCAAACACACTAGTTTTATTACAGTATTTATTTACAAATTGACAGCGCATCTATAAACCAATAGTATTTCTTTTCAGTTTTGGGATTTCATCTTAAATGCGAGTTAATGTGATTGTAAGACAAAATGATATTAGAGGTCTATGCTCTGAAACAATGGCACGGTTGTTACACCGCCTGTACAGCTTATTTATGAGCTTTATGTAATTTCCGTAGTGCCTGTGTGAGGATATTAGAAGATGCCAGCAATTTTTACTCCTTAATAGCCCTTAATAGATAAAACAAACGATAAAAATCTATTTTAACAGAAGTACGCATGGGAAAGAGTTAGGAATTATCCGTAAACTTTACACAAAAAGTACTCGACTTTATTGGTGCCTGTATCAGGTAATGCAGCAATAAAAAGTTCATTTACTAACGTTATATTTCATGGAAGAAAAATCCTCGCTGTTTAGATCAAAAGACAGTACGTTGTATGAAATTATCGTCGACGCGTTTTTCCCTATTTATGCTATCAATTAAGGGATTTAATTGCGTTCTAGGGCTCGTTTGCAGTGGCGGGAATGTATAATAAGAGTGTTGGCAGACCTGAGCCTTCTGTCGGTTTGGGTCCCGACAGGAGTCTGGTATTATGCGCTCGTAAAATAGCGGTGTAGAGGCGTACACTCTTGGGTGTTTGCTGGGCTGCTCGAGACACAAGGAGGGAAACTGGCATATAGGGGAAAGAATGTGCTTGAGAAGAGGAGTATAGGCCTTGAGGCGAAAGAATGGTTGCAGGCATATAAAGGAACGGAGGTGCCTGGGACGACGAAGAGGTTTGCAGGAGAAAGAAGACGCAGGCAATATAGAAAACGAAGGTGCCTAGCTGGGAGAAGCAGAGGTTTGGAGGAGAAAGAGACTAGAAAAGAAGGTGCTTTGGAGAAAAACAGGAGGTTTCGTGGAGAGAAGAAGACGCTTTCAATATAGATGCAAAGGTGCCTTCGGAAAGCAAATTGCTTTGAGAAAAAAGAGAGTAGGAATAAATGTATATACGTATCAATAAAAGAGAATGTGTTAGCGAAGTCGATAATTGGTTTTAAGCAGAAGAAAGAAATAGACTGCATGGAGATGCATTAAGGGACAAGTCAGCTTCAAAGGAAAAAGAAACTATGAAAAAAAGGAAAGTTGTTGGCCTTGAAAGGAATGAAAATACCTGAGGAGGAATTGATTTAAAAAAGAAAGCGATGCCTCAAGCAGGCTTGAAAAACATGTGCTTGGGAATAGAACTAACAACTTAAAGAAAAATGCGTGAATGAAGAAATTAATAAAATTTTTTTAAAGGAATAAAGGTGCTTCTGAAGAGGCGTAACTATGACTGAGGCAGATGCAACACAAACAAGTTCGACAAGAAAAGGACGTTGAGAGATGAGAAGCAGCGACAAAAGAATAACGCTTCTGCAGAGCGAGATGGGAATTACACTTTTTAACTTGAAAAAGGTAAGTACCAAGCCTTCAATACCATGATAACAGGTACAGCATTTGCAGAAGCGGGAGAGGAATGGTGCATGAAGTTGGGACAACGATGAGGAATAAGTATCAATATTTGTTGAAACATGGCTGTTCGAAACATGCTATGCTATACTAAAGAAGATAATTCGAATCTGTAGAGGCAAGCACAAATTTGCGATGAAAAAATGCTGACGCTGTCCTACGCAAAAACAAGAGAGCAAGATTGGGAAGCTGTGAAATGAGACGCAACAAAAGAAAACGAACCGCAGGCCCACACCCTCAAATGGGGAAGGATTTGCACCCGGGAACATTAAAAGGTCGTAAAAAGAAATGGGGGAGCAAAGAGGGGGGAGGAAAGAGAGCCAAGGCAGCATGGAGGTGTGCTTACGAAGCTCATACTGTGCAAAATAGGAGAGGGGAGGCTGGGTTCCGAAGGGTTCCGAACCCATCGGCTCAATATGCTTCTCTTGTTTGGGTCACGTGGTGTGAGAGGAAACAACACCGACGCGCGCGCGCTCTCTCTCAGCTAAACGCGAAGCTTCAAGGGCAATCGGCATGTGTGCGTTACACCTACTCAGTGTAGAGGTATTGTAAGGCAGTGGGGTAGTTTTTGGTCGTACTGTTGGATCTATTGTCTCGACTATCTTGTACGTAAATATGAAGAAATGCCACCAAGCGCTATCCTATAGCTAACTTCGAGTTTCTGGAGGAAATGAAATACCGCGAAGGTACATTTTACCTACTGACTGTTGATATATTATTGCAATGGAGCTAATTTCACCGTCAGGCGGATGCAGTGTCACGAACAACATTAGTGCAAGAGAAAACAGCACCGTGTGATCTGTCATAACTACATTACAATCTTTAAGAGCAGTTCAAGTTCTGGAAGTGCAAATGATACATCATAGGTATGTAGAAATGTCAGGACATAGTGAAGCTATACTTCGTCCCGTTGGAGCTATTTTCCCTATCGTTCATATATTTATATTTGAGGAAACAATACCAAGTGCCCTTGCAGATACATTCTACAGTAAGCTCCAAGGGCACTTCAAATGCTACGAAAGTGTGCTATGTGATCAA